>JABSTQ010004364.1:0-36119 GCA_013358835.2 Ixodes persulcatus
TGGAGCACCTTGATGGTCCAGCCGTCCACGAGCGGGTCCCTGGCATTGCCTCCTTGTGGTCCTGCTGGATCTTGGCCCTGGCCATCTTCTCCAGGATGCTCCGCACTTGCTGGCCCATGAACCCAGCGAGGACCTGCACACAGTACTTGACATTAGCACCAAAGCTGATTGTCAGCTGCAGCCACCTCACTCGTTCAAATTGTTAAGGATGTTGCCTTGAAGATTTCACAGAAAAGGTGCTGCGCCTTTAGCTTTACAAGGCACCTATGCGAAAACGTCTAACTGGGACCGGTTGGCATCTCGACTGGTTTTAATTGGGACTAACTGGGCCCAAGTGGGAATTAGCTGACACCAATAGGAGTCCAACTGTGACCAGCTGAGGGGTCAACTGGCTTGAACCATTCCCAATCGGGAGTCAACTGGCTTGACCATGCCCAGATGGGGAACGGGTGGGGGTAAACTGGGACCAGTTAAGGAGTTAACTGGTTGGAGGGATTCCCCAGAGGGAATTTAAATTGTTTTCCCATTCCCAGTTGGGGTTCACATGCTGTGTCATTTTGGACAAGATGGGGGTGTATTGATCTTCGCTGCACATAAATAAACCTTTAATTACTAGGTATACATTTATGTATTTATAAAAATATGTATAATGGCAACGTAGATATATTTTTTTATAAATTGCACTATACTTAGCGGCATAAAAGGTGTTTACTTAAATTAACATTTATGTACATATATAAAAATGTATTAAACATTTATAAAAAAACCTACTATATATTTTTTTTTTTTTTTTAAATCGGACCCAGCAGGCTGTTGTGACGCGCACGCGGATTAGTTTTACGCGTTGTCGACAGATGGCGCTGCACATGCGAAGCGGATTTAACCTATCGTACAGTAAGCTAGGCCAAAAAATTCAGCAATCCTTACCGGGACTGATGTATGCGGATGATATCGTACTAATGGCTAACAACAGGATAGATTTGCAGGACTTAATGAGCATCTGTGGTAGGGAAGGAGAGGAATTAGGTTTAGAATTCAGTAGTGAAAAATTAGCAGTCATGATTTTTAACAAAGATGATGTTGAGAGACTGAAGATACAGAATATTACAGTTGAGAGAGCTAGTAAATACAAGTATCTTGGAGTATGGATATGTGATGGTGCAGAATATCTCAGTGAGCATGAAAAGTATATAATAGGTAAGGGCAACAGAAATGCAGCTGTAATGAAAAATAGAGCACTTTGGAATTACAACAGGTATGAGGTGGTGAGAGAGATTTGGAAAGGGGTCATGGTGCCTGGCTTGACTTTTGGAAACGCAGTGCTATGCATGAAATCCGAAGCGCATGCAAGACAAGAAATAAAACAGCGTGGAGTAGGTAGGCTGGCTTTGGGGGCACATTGCAAAACACCAAACCAGGGAGTACAAGGAGACATGGGATGGGGGTCGTTTGAGGGCAGGGAAGCTGTGAGCAAGATAGAATTTGAGGATCGGTTGAGACAAATGGGGCAAATGGATGGGGAGCAATGGGCACGAAAGGTTTTCAGCTATTTATACATGAGGAGTATAGACACAAAATGGAGACAGCGCACTAGGAAATTAAGAGGAAAGTTTTTAGGCTATAGTGGGGAAGAAGAAAGTTAAGGCCACAGAAAGAGATTGGTGGATAGAGGGAATGCAGACCAAGAAGGCTCTGGAAAGCTATAGATTAAACAAAACAGTTATTGCCAAAGAAAGCATTTCTGACAATTCTAGGGGAAGCTCATTGTTGTTTGAGGCAAGGACAGGTGTTTTGCGAACCAGAACATACAGAGCGAAGTACCAGGAAATGGAAACAGTGTGCGCTGCTTGTGGAGCAGAGGACGAGACGACTGAGCACTTGATACTCTACTGCAAAGGGCTTCACCCAATGCATACCGAAGACAACATAGATTTAATAAAGTCATTGGGTCTTAGAAACAGCGAAGGAAAAGTGGATGTCAAGACAGTAGAGATTACCAAGCAAAGATTAAGGGAATGGTGGCAGAAAGTGAGAGAAAACTAGGCATTTTCGATTAACTGATGGCAAGGGGGTTTTATAGCCTCACTTTCTTTTCAGTACGGAGTGAATATAGTTTTCACATTTAAATATTCTAAGCTTAAAGGGTAAGACAAAATGGCTAGGTGGCGCAAGCTACCGCCCGATCCAAAGGGCTCAGCCGTATTCATCCATCCATCCATCCATCCGGTGGTCGGTAGAGAAGGGAAGCCATCGCCGAAGTTTGTGTATTGATAAACGTGTCGTTATGTCAAAACCATATCTGCGCTTCTTGCGACCCAACTAAATACGCCATGGTGGTCACGGTGAACTTCGAGGGCAGAAAGCTGCAGTTCAGCGATCGGAGGGCACCCAGGGAAAACCAGACGGAAGAGAAAACAGCTTCGGAGGACACAGTGGTAAAAATGGCGGAAAGTCTACCTCGAAAATGTTCGACTGTTGTGACACAAGCAATTGGAAATGTTTGATTGTAAGGTGGGTGCGCAACCGCATCCTACCAGGACTTCACCTGCGCAACGCGGAAACACGGGTGAGCACCTTTCTTCACGCGATGGAGAGAAGCTGGGGCTCGTCGCCACGGATGCTGACAGACGCCAGCGGCTAATCTTTCACCCGCACGAATACTAGCTCTGAAAGGGCGATTCAATCGTCGCAATTAGCTAACGAGGCAGCTGAAGCGGTCCTTACAGAGCTAAACTGCGCTTCCTTCGACCCGGAAACGTGGACGTCACCGAACCTTATTCTCATTCTCGGTTTTTGACAATAAAGTCTGGTCAATCTTGCATTTTGTGCCGTGTTTCGTTGCTGGCGTTGGCACCAGCTGGGCCAATCGGTTCCGTAAACCAGCTACACCAGTTGGATCCAACCAATAATTTAGATCGCCACCTGCGCGGGGCAATTTCCAGTTCCCCTTTTTACGGCCAGCCTTGCAATCTTTGCCGCCCTATATTCGCGCTCTTTAGTGCAGCGGCATAACGCAAGTACTGTACATACCTTGTTGCCCATCCGGCTTGGGTGGACGCCGTCGCGGCCGATCCACTGGTGCCACTCGTCAGCCAGCCCGTCGAGGAACGTGAACCCTTCCCTGCGACACAACTCTCGCAGCAGCGAGTTCACCTCTCGGTGACGGTCATTTAAAGCCTCGATCTCTGCAGCGTGACTACGCTGCCATTCCAATGAGCAGAACCTATTCTCCCGTCTCGGAAGAACGGCAGAAAAGGCGATCTGCATCATTGGATTGCGTTCACAGATCTGGGCAGCTAGACGACGATATTTGTCGATGTACACGCTGGCACTAATATTGGAATTATTAGTGCCGACGTGCAGGATGACAACATAAAAATCGGGTAGCCTCTCAGACACCTGGGAAAACAAGTGCTCGATTCTAATACCACTAAACGCCGCAACCTCAACAGCCATCCGACTATTCAATTGGAAGTACTGGGGCAAGTACTTCACCATCGAATCGCCGGCTACCAAAACTCGAGGCATGTTGGGGGTGCGATCAAGGCTAAAATACAAAGAGTAGCACTAGATACGGAAAATGTATTGCTAAAAAGAACACGACAATGCTAAACAAAACGCTTCAAAGAGTGCGAAAATCAGGCAAAAGAGCTTGCGTGACCGGAGCCGACAGCAGAGCGGCCAGGAAGGAATGGGGGCAGACCAGGCAGACGCAGGGCACATGTCATAACAAAGGCAACATCCGGGGCCGGGGATGATACGTCACTTCCGGCGTCGAAGGAGTGATTTCCACACGGCCGTCTCTCCTCCGACGGGACTACGTCACTTCCGGCGTCGGAGGAGTGATTTGCACACAGGCCTCACTCCTCCGACGGGCGTCGGAGGAAGCACTTCCAAAAACTAAACAAAACAATAATGAATCAAACTTCATTTAGCTTTAGTTATAACTGCATATTATTCCACTAAATAGAAAGTGCGTATTCCTAAAAATGTAACATAATTTTTTTAAAGTTTGTGTCAGGATCACGCTCTCGAAATTTTGTCTTTTTCTGTTTTTTGCTTTTCTAAAACGAAACCGCTGCCTGTGCGCATGCGCGCTTGCGCTCTGCTCGCTCCGAAATCGGTGGACCGTTGTGGTTGCGTCTGTGAGTCTGCTGAGTCTGCTCGCGGCTTTCGCGTTTTCGCTCGCCTTCGGTGCGTCAAGCGTCGGCGTCTCGATCATCGTACTCCGCGAGCCTCGCACTCTCGGGCAAGTGGAAGGCTTTTCGTGTCTCTGAACTGCCTCAATCGTGCGGTTACGCAAAGTGGTGCCCAAGGTGCGTCGGAGACAAGAAGCACCCGTTCGTTCGGATCCCAACTGACGACGGTGAGTTTGAAAGTTTTCACCCCAATCGAAACTTTTCCTAAGCTGAACTGCCAGCCACAAATCGCACTATTTGAGGGTTTTGTAATGTTTTAGCTAAGTGAATATATGGTTTTATCTTTAAAATTCACGAAATGACACCGTTTTTTTGTTTTGTTTTTTGTTGCGATGCACACATTTCGGCGAGCGTTTTTAGCGCGTAGTTTTGTGGATGAAGACCATCCTGCAATTATTTTATGATCTGTAGACTGTTGGCGAAATCTCACCTCCTCTACCTCCCGTCGATTTCGTGCTCAACAAATTGTAGTCTATATATAAATATTCTTCTGTCAGTTTGATAATATTTCACAGAGTTCATATCTTATAATATGTGCCTCTTTTTATTAATGTATCTCGTGTAGATGCTTTTACAGCCCTGCGACTAGTTAACCATGTTTTATTTCTTTGAGAAATACATAGAAAGCTGGATAGTAAAATAATTTAATTTTGAAAGCCACTTTTAAAATCTCGAAAGATTTACGCATAGAAGGGGATAATGCAAACAGCTGACCTTGATCGCGAGATGTGCTATCCGTCCTTCTATGTATAATTCTTTCGCAAGTTTTTTCGCCTACCAACGCACTCCTCTCAAAACAATTAAAACTCACGTTAGGCATTTTTTTTTTCTCGTTTGTTGCACATAAAATAGCAATATTTGCATTGATGTGTTCTTTTCTGTGTATCCATACAGATTCTCGAGGCATGAAAATCACTCCAACAAGCCTCAGGCACAGGGAACCCCAATAAACAAAAGGTAATGTCCGTGTTCACTTTTTTGTGAAGTGCACTTGATTGCTGGCCAACCTATCAAGCTGAATATGCAACCATCAGCATGCTAGGTTCCACCATAGTAATCTATGCAGTCTAATCTAGGGTAAACTGTAATGTAAAACAAGAATGGCTGGGGCAAAGAAGATAACAAAAACAAAAAGGATAGTAGGAGCATCCCTATGGAATGTTTCTTTTCTGCAAGTGTATGTGTTGCGACGATACAAACTAATGTGTTCTTACATTGCCCTGTGCAGATCCTGGGAGGATAGAGAACACACATACAGCAAAAATGAGAAACAACAATGCAGTGGCTGGTCCAACCCATGGGCATCATAGGATCTCGGTGGCCCACACCAAGAAAACCTGATTCAACTCATGGTTCAACTCGACGGCGCAAGCGACAGGTATCCGAAGCTCATCAAGAAGCCAAGGGAAATGAGAAATACCAATGTGGTCTATAGGCAGCAAGGTCTACGCAATATTAAGGAATATGTATATAGAGATTTTGGTTCACGTCTAAGTAAGCAACAAGTAAGTTTGCCCGAATAACAATGCATTGTGTTAACTTTTTATTTGCATGGACCAGTCAGAATGACGCAAGCTTTCAGCTGGGCATGAGATCTTTCGGCTGTGCTTCTTGAGATCCTCGAGAGACAATGTTGTTCCAGGTTGCTCCTTGCATGACAGAAGCCTTTGAGCATCCACTTTGTTCAGACAAGTTGTTAGCCTGCTGGTGGCCAACAGCCTTTAGGCAGTTCTTTTTTTTAGGGGGGAGGGGGGGGGGGGGGGATCTGTTGCTTTGAACCAGTGATACCACGACCTTTGGAGCTACAATTCAAATTATAGTACTTGGAGAGTTTCATTCTTTGAGATTGCGAGTTTTGCTGGACAATATCTGACCCATAAAAGTTTACATTATTGTCTTATTACACAGGTTGAACAATTGATGTTTTATCGTAATATACTTTCAGGTTGGTATTTGAGATTCCACAACCAAAACCATTTAAATCATTTTAGACATGCATCACCGATAGGGCTGTTTGCATACAATTCTCCAGCAGGGCTGCATATTTACATCATACTGGGTTTGCTTCTAACACATATCGGAAACTATAATTGTGTTTTTATGCCACGGAAAAAAAAACATTTCTGTTTGCTATTACAGTATTTTCTCTTTAATATGGAGATCTCCAGCCCCCAAAACAATTCTTCATAATGTAAGTCATCCATAATCATGAATCAATGCCACAATCACAAATAATAAACTTTAAAGGTTAAAGGTGGTATGTTGTTCATTTTTGTCATCTGCAACTGGGATAGGGAAAGAACTGCAAATGATTCAGGCTGGAAACCCCTGAAAATTTTAACCATTGCCAGTCATCATTGTCTTATCTGACAATGGTGAAGCTCTGGGTAAATTCTGTAACCGAAGAGCTTTACTAAGCTTTTTTGTCTCACTAACATTATTATTATTATTATTTTTTTTGTTTGCCTTCACAGAGACCACAATAAAAATAGGACGAGACTATTTTGCCGGCAGCCGGCAAAATAGCCCGGGGAAAAAAATGCCGGCAGTTTCGGACGGCGCGTGTATCACTGGGGAGCTTGTTAACACATCCCCCCGCCTGCGTTCACGCCGCTTCGCGGCGACAGTCTGCGGCTGCTCATTAGAAAAATGTTGACCCAAATGGCCTACCAGTACACTCCGCTTCGCGGCGGCCCGCCGGCGGCCCAAGCCCCGCTGGGCCGCCGGAGTCCATAGCGAAGCTTCGTCGACAACATTCGTTTTATTTCTTTACTATTTTTTTTTCAGTGTTAATAAAAAAAAAGATATGTCGTAAATATCGCCAAATGCCTCTACAAAACAAAACAAATTTTTAACAAAAAAAAAGGAAAAAAAAAAGAGGAATCGGTGGATCGAAGTTCGAACCAGGGTCCTGCTGCGTATGAGGCAAGCACCTTACCACTGAGCACCTTCGGATAGCCCTGTTCACAATTCGTTTTATACGAGACCCAATGGGGCACAACTGCCGGCACTTTTTTTCCCGGGATATTCTGCCGGCTGCCGGCAGAATATACACTTCCATAAAGGACGCGGCACTTTTTTTCCCGGGATATTCTGCCGGCTGCCGGCAGAATATACACTTCCATAAAAATATAAAAAACATGTATTTACCCATTTCGTTCCCAAGCCAGCTGTCCATAGTCCGTACTCCGTTTTTTTTTTTTATTTATTTATTTAACGTGGCGAGTTAGAATTGCATAGGAACACAAATCAGTCCCCAAAAAAATGACTTATATAGCGGCGTGACCGAAACGATCGACCATGTTAGCGAGACATAGTTATTTTCGCGCCATAGTTGCATCTGATTTTACGAGTGAAAGTGAAAAAGCACTATGTCGTGATCGCGCTAAATGTCGCACATTGTATCTTCACTGTAGCACCTGTTGCTAACGTAGATACTGCATGGATGTTTTTTTTTTTTTGCATAGCAACACTTTTTTAAAGTGACAGTGTAAATTGTTTTTCTTTGTCATGCCAATGACTGAATAAATGCGTCAACGAGTGCGAAAAATGCTGCATCTGTTTCGATTCCCCGGGGGCCTATGTTCGACAAATGTTTCGTTTCTTCTATAAAGAAACGGAAGTGACGGAAGTGACGATATCGCGTCTGATTGGTTAGAAGCCCAAATGACGAAAGTTCCCTTTTTCGTCGTTTGAACCTCTAACCAATCAGACGCAATATCGGCACTTCCGTCACTTCCGTTTCTTTTTAGAAGAAACGAAACATTTGTCGAACATAGCCCCCCTGGAAGACGCCGACGACAAGTAACGGACTCTCAACTGCTGGATACAAGGTAGGCAAGCAGAACTCACAATTCTTTGACATGAAAAGTGGCATGGCACGCGCGAACCGTAAATTTCGAAACAAAATCCACCGCGGTACCGGCGGTACCGCGGTAGGGAGCAGCGGCAGAGCACGGTTACAGTGGCTTAAAGGGGGTAGTGTAACGAACGAAACCGGAGAAGCGGCACAGCGTTGGAAGACGGCCGCGGGTGGCGCTGGCGCTTGCATCACCGTCGTTCCGGCTATGGCTCCGGCTTGGCCGCTTGGTCAGCTTGGCTCCGGCCAGCTCCGGCCGATTCGCAGATGTCGACTACACTGTCGTCTGCTAGTTTCAGATTTTTATTCACCTTCAAACACAAATCATGTCGTTGGAAGTTCAATGGAAACAAATAATTGTTTTTGAGGTATTTATATTAGTTATGAAGCGTGTTAGGGTGCCTCTATCTGCCGGCCGATTGAGGCACCCTAACGGAGCTGCGGATCGAAGCGCCACCTACACCGTCTTCCAAGGAGCGGCCGTTCCCGATGCATGGTGGAGGCTGCGCGGTAACTACACTACCCCCTTTAAGGCACTGTAGCACGGTGGAGGCGGCTCTGGGTGGAGGGACTGCGCCATGTTGGATTTTGAGTGGCTTCGTCTTCGCAAACGGCTAGGAAGCCGCTTAAGCTAGCTCGACGGCGTCAAAAGTTTTATTTAAAACGTTAGCCCTGTATTTGATGAACACGGCTTTTGCATCTTATTTTAGTTTCGCAATTTATCGATAGAGCAATGAGTCACCGAGGGTGTGTTCCAAAATTTACTCGATCCGAATCCGGAGTAAAGGTTTCGTACCGTGGCGTTCCAAAACTTACTCGAGCTTACTCGATGACGTCAGAGCCTGCGTTCCAGAAGCGGGTTGTTTACTCTGGAGTAATTACTCCCGCTACCCTCCTCGGTCGGGGGGTAAAGTCGGATCAAATCGAGTAAATACGTCACGTGATCTGTTCGTCGTCTGCTTTCTGCGCCGACAGCCGCCGACAGCCGCCGAAAGCTCGCTTGCTCCGTTGGTTTTGGTGGCGGACGTTCGAAATGACAAAGAATGAGGTGCAGCATGTGTGGTTATTGAGATTTGCTGTTTTCAACGCACGAATTGACTGCATTACATCCAGACCGTGCACCTTCCCCGGGAAGGTATACTTGTTATTAGAGTGCGAGCGTAAACAGGAGCTTCTCCGCATTCTCGTCCTCGGCGTTGGAGGGAATGCCGTATTCTCACGTTCACGTTTGAACGCAGTAAATGATAAGGTAGTATTTTTGTTTCCTCCAGAGTGTGTGTAATGAGAGGATAACGCTTGTAAAGCAGTGAAGGTTTCAAAGATTTTATTGTAATTATATTCGCGTCAAAGCGAACGTAAGTTTCATATCATTCTTGAGAAAGCACCCTCGAGCTGTACCACTACACCGTGTGGAATCAATTTCTGCAAAACATGATCGGTGCAAATTACAATGCGCGGAATACGTGCGTTTAGGGCAATCGCGCTGATTAATAAAAAAACATTTTTTTTTTTATGTCTAACTGTAAGGAGTAAGTAATTTTTATCTCAATATACAGCTCAAAAGGAAGGTGAGTAAAAGGAGCTGGTGGATCCACCTCAAAAAAACACCGCGTTGTCATTAATATTATCGTCTCTTCGAGTGCTTTCTTCATGATCAAAAGGATCGTCTGCTATTTTCTGCCATCGCTGCTGTTTTCTTTTGCCGTAGCCCAAGACGAAGCCAATCCGCATAGTATCCAGGTGATTACCCCGGCCCAACGTTGCCCCGGCCCAACCCCCGGCCGTTCCAAAATTGAGTCGCGGATCGTTTACTCGCGATGTCACGTGGTATTACCCGCTGACGTAGGAGGCAGGTTACTCGGGTAAGATTTGGAACATAGCCCGATTCGTTGCAGTATTGAGCGCCTCCGACCACGGAAGCGCTGCTGAGCGCCCAGTTTACCCAGAAATCGACTCCATTGGGTCTATGGCAGTAACCGGGCACTTTCACGCTCTGGATTCACCGGATTCGCGCTGGATTCACAGATTCCCGATCGATCGTCCCTTGCGGTCACTCCGCTGTGTGACGCCACTGTAAAATGTATTAAATTTAAGGTATTCTGCCAATAAGCCCTTACCCTGCAAATTGTTTTGCTTTGTTATTATTAAATTAGTTTAAATCTGTTACATCACATAAGCCACGTGACCGCCTCTGCGGTGAATTCTTTGCAAGTACAAAACAAATTTGATAGATGGCACACGCTAACGTCTCCTTCAAGCGTTAACTTCATTTAATTAACATCTATTGAATATAATCTCCCGCATCACTGGATCACACTGTCCAGAAGAGAGCCAGCCGCCAGCCGACTCTGTCCAGAATCTTCCAGCTGAGCCAGTTAAACAAGAACTAAAATGGAACGGTGCAGTCGGCGCTAGTCGTACACTGGCAAGAAGATTACGAAGATTAAGCGCGCACACAGTGCGTAATCGCTGCAGCGGTGGAATTGACTCGGCAGATGCGACACGCAGCAGGACAGCCCGTCCCAGCGGCCGTCTCGGCCGGCCGTCCGGTCCATTCAATGCCCCCCGAGTGCGTCGAGCTCCGGAACGGCGTGCGGATGCCGATCTTGGGGCTGGGTGAGCGACGCACTGCCCGAAAGGAGCACTGTTCGATCGCGCCGACAGAGTGTGACTGCCGGTTCTCGCTTTTTTAAGTTTACCCCGAGATCAGCCGGATGGTTTTGGCGGTTTGAAGACGCGGCTTGGGCCTCCGAGGCCGCGGCTCATAGCGGCGCAACTCGCTAGTTTGCCGTGTTTGTGTCCACGCTGGGGCTAAAAATAAGCGGAGTGCGCCGAGGTGCGGTGTCAGGAGGTAGTCCTGATGCTGAGTGCACAGGTCGCTTTCACGCGGGAGCGTTGGCAGTTTTTGCGAAGAGTAGCCGTACGCAGCACTATGCAACCGTGAGGCGCAAACGGGCAGGTTATGAAGCTACCGGAGTTACCAAGCTATGTATCCATAGGGCCTATTTAGCAAGCTAGAAAGCAGGACAAGTTGGAAAGCCCTTCACACTTTCCACTTTAGGAGAGCGAACGCTGGAGTGGAGGCGAGAGGGACTCGCCTATGCAGCGTCCGCTCTCCCAAAGTGGAAAGAGTGAAGGGATTTGTGGAAAAGGCTTGCCCTAGTTTCTAAACCTGCTACGATTCATTTAAAGATGTCTGCGTTTTCACTTTCAACATAGCTTTTTGTTTTTCGGGGGTACAGAATTATTATACAGGTTAGTATACGGGTTGTAATCTCACCGCCCTTTGTTGCCTCCCGGCCCTGAGTACAGAAATAAATAAATAATTTAGTACCATGTACCAACTCCATTTCTGACTATAAAGAGGTGTAATAAGCAATAATTGAAAATGAGCGTGTTGGTGAATAGATACGAATGCATGAAAAAAGGACAAAAACACGGCTTCTCCGTCCCTGGCCTCGATGTTTTATTCTTTCATGTACTCATGTAATGAGCACTTTGAGGTGTCTTTGTTGCAGCTTCTGAGTTTGAGGGATGGTTCATTTTCAGCACCACTGGTCCACTCGTTTACTGCAAGGTATTAGTCAGAAACGGTTGCTCTATTCACTGACAGGGGAGTCTCTCAGTTGTCACACGTCTAGTGTGAGCTATCCTATCTTCGATAACAGTTTGGCGTCTCATGATCTTCGAGCGTGCAGAAAGAGCAAGAGGCACAGAAAGAGACTTTCTGCACTTGTTTTGTCGATGACTGTATAGTGGACAGCCTCCGTTTCCAGCAGCTCACTTAGAGCTTGTCTGTGTCCTTATTCATCTTGTTGGAGATCAAAGAAGCACATCTGAATTACGAGCCCCTAACAACTGCACGCAGTTGACACTGCCATGCACGGACCCACCACTGTCAACTATAACGGGAAACGCTTCTCCTACCCTGCGATGTCCCAAATGGAGAGATCTGCCAGTAATGGCTGGGCAGACTGACATGACCCTGCAATTGCAAAAAAAAATTATTTTAGGGAGTTAAAGGGATTGCCCAGTCGAAACAGGAAGTATTTAAGATTTTGCGCTTGTTACTTCGAGAAAGCCTTCATATAGACAAGCATTATTTTTATATTTGATGTCCCCATAATAATTAAACCTTTCATGAGCCTGTGTACGTAGCTGCACCCCGAATTTTGCCAGTGTCAATGGCTGACATCTGTAGCTGCTGCGTGACGTAACATAACGCAAAGGATCGTCGGTTGATTGGGATAACAAGCGTTGGTCGACGGATGTCTTGTGTTTTGTTTAGAATTATATAGTGTCCTTAACTGTACCCGACTGAAATAGGTTTCTTGTAATGCAGTTCTTAAAGGGGCCGTGCAAGGACTTTTTTACTGGTTTTCAGTTTGCACCGAACCTGAGCGCACTGAACGTAGTAACTCAATGAAGCTTTTCTTTTCTTAAATTTCGCTTTATTTTAGAAGTTATATAGGCAAACTAAAAAGAAATAACCTCCTTCATGACGTCCTTGGTTGCTTGAGTGGCCGTGAACTAGAGGAGGGGTAGTGAGCTCAGCGAGCGGTGGCGGCTGCCGCACTCCGTGTCGACGGCTCGAGAGGGCGCCACTAAAGCATGTTCTGAATAGGCTGTATGAAGCGGGTAGCCAGGGCGGCTTGCATTGCATTTGCTGCGCGATTAAACACTAATTCGGCATGACACTTCATTGGCCACAAACGAAAGCAAACACGGGGTAAAGATCAGTTCAGAACAGGAGGCACTTCGCACTGCCATACCGCCAAAAGGCCAA
Organism: Ixodes persulcatus; assembly: GCA_013358835.2. Classification (NCBI taxonomy): domain Eukaryota; kingdom Metazoa; phylum Arthropoda; class Arachnida; order Ixodida; family Ixodidae; genus Ixodes; species Ixodes persulcatus. The sequence goes on from JABSTQ010004364.1 coordinate 12,845, forward strand.
ACTGCAAGCCAAAGCTGCTCGCCGAAGGCCTTGGGAACGCTCGGAACCGGTCGGATCCTCCAGTCCATACGAACGCAGCGCCGCTGCGTACATCCGGGACCTTTCTACGCTCGCCGCTCGTTGTTGCTTGATCTCACTACCCCTTTCTAAAATACGCTGCCTTTTCCACCGCTTGGTGGCAGGTATGTCGAAGGGTCATTTCTTGTTTCCATACTCTCTAAACTGCATTTGTTTCTTTTCTGATCTAAAATAGTGAACAAAAACTACTTTTATAAATAATTAAAACGGTTTGCGCCACTTATACTTTGTATTTCGACTAAAAAGAAGCTTTTAGCAGCTCTGACCAGTAGTAAGCCCAGGACCAAAGACGTCACATATCGCGTGCTTTCGGCACCGCGGGTCGCCCCCGTAGGTGGAGGAGGTTTCCGCGTCATCCGGTTAAAATATGACGCACTGATATTTAGTTACTCTCTCCATGCCAGCTGGCTTGCCCGAACCCCAAGGGACGCGGAAACTGCAAAACAGCTAGACGGTTAAATATGATTGCAGGGCCGATTTAAGCGTGTGAAAAAAAGTTGCGCCTTTTAGCAGGATATAACTCGAAAACAGTCTTAGCTTTGAGCAAACGTATGCCGTTTAGTGCAAACACAACTACGACGGCCACCGATTGGACAAGGAGTGCTTGCAAAGAGAATGATGCAGATTTTGCCTCTGAGGTGGCACTTGGGCAGTGTTGGGTAAAGTACATCTAAAAGGTACTTCAAGTAAAGTATTAAGTAAATGAGACGTGATGTACTTTAAGTAAAGTATTAAGTACACTGGGTGCAACTTACTTGAAGTAAAGTACTATAAATACAATGTACTTTCAAAGTAAAGTACAAGTATTTTAACACAATCTTTCATGATGTCCTTTCATTCCCCTATACAGTGATTTATTTAACTGGTATGCATTGCCCATGGGGGTAAGCAGGGGTGCATGACCTATATTTTTAAAAACAGCGGCGAATATTTGATGAAGACAAGTGGCCACAGAGTAGTTATTTTCAGGAATGGAGCCAAATTCAGAAGTCCCTCTTCGGAATTTGGTGCCCCTTACACTGGATTGTTGCACCCGAGGGGGTTAAATGTACGTAACAGGAGAGAGCATGACGTCAGCCCCGTAGCTTCCGTAAGCAGTCCTCTCATAGAAGAGTTTCCTCTGCTTAACGAAAAAAACAGTGAGTGTGCAAGCGAGCTGGTGATAATTAATCATAATGTGACACCTGAGATTGGGATGTGAAAAAAAAATAGGGAACTTTCAAATAGAAGGTAAAGACAAAAGAGAATGTCTCACAACATTGTGACGTTCTCCTTTGTTGTAGTTTACTTCGGCTTGAAAATTTAAATATCCGCACCACAGTCTCAGGTGCTACATTATGATTAATTTTGCTCTCCTAATATTTTTAACCTCCTCGCTTGCGCTGACCAACCGAGAAGTAGTGAGAGTTCAAAACGCTACGGGAAAGCCGCCCCCAGGACTAACTGAGCGATGCGTCGTCTGGTCACGTTTCTGGTGAGAGTAGAATATCCCTCCCAGGATTTGTTCGGAGTTGACAAAGCATCATTTCGCGATACAAATTTAACAAAACCAAATTCGGGGAATCTACTTTGAAGTCGAGAATTGTACTTTCCTCGGAAAGTAGCAGAAAAAAAAAAACTTTAAGTAAAGTACAAGTACATACTCAGAGAATGTACTTCAAGTAAAGTACAAGTTTCCTAAAACTACTTCAAGTATTACTTTAAGTACAATGTACTTGAAGTACTTCCCAACACTGCAGCTGGGTTCACATATCGACGGATCCACTGAATCGGTGATGCAGGAGCAGGTCGTTCCTTCGGAGGCGATGCCCGCAGGACGAAGGCAAACGGTGAATTGTTCAAAATGCATTAACATTTCTAGATCGACACATGACTCGGACGAGCTTGGTGAATTGTAGCCACGCTCCATTTTCACATGCGGGTCAAACAGAATCGGGCTGCATGCATGCTAAATATAACTTGGCCTTGTTTCAAGTTGGCCTAGCTGTTGGTTTCGGTTTCACTGCATAATCAAACCTATTAATTCGATTTGGGTGAGCAGTGGGTGGACGTAGTTGAATATCGTTGGCACAGCATCACACCTCAGCTTACGAGCCTTCTGTCCGCTTAGAGCTCAACTTGTAGCTCTGTTCTGTGAAATGATTGCTGCATAAGCGAGATCTCTATCTTGACGGAAACCCAGTGTTCCCTACGCATGACGACGATCCATTTTGCTCGTCGCTGCACGTCTCATGGAAAAGTGTGGAACGTCACGTCTTGGCTTGCAGGTGCTGCCCGTGGTTGTGGCACCCAACCGTGCAACGAAAATGTCACCCATCCGCGAAACAAGTCGAGCACAACTACAAAAACGAAGCAAGCTGCGGCGCAGGCAAATGACGCCACGGACATGCTCGCTTTGCGTTATGTGACGTCAGAGCTTCAGTGTTGACAACAAAAGCGCCGTTTACGCTAGGATGTGATTGGAGCTGTTTAAAATTCACTTACTCATGCAGAGGTGCATATAAAATTCAAATATTGCATGGACGATGCATTTCGAGGGAATAACAATGATATTCAATGTTTTCTCAAACACAAAATTTGACCGGACAATCCCTTTAAATGATAGCTTGACTTCCCAGCAGCATTGGAGCAACTGCCAAAGATTTCCGTTGTGTTCTTGTGGGGCCTTTCCCCACGCTAATATATCGTCCGTCATGACTACTGTTTGATTCGTGATGCACCGAAACATTTCGGAGGCTGTGCTTATTCCGAAGGGCATTCGCTTAAACCTGTACCTTTAATCCTGTACTTTCCGTACGGAGCACTCGTGGTGCGCAACTCTCCTCATCAAGCTCTATGTGCCAAAATTTTGAGGAAAACGCTTTTTCTCTTGCAATTCGAGCTACAATGTCCTCCATTGCTTTCATTGGGTCATGTTCTTTCCCTAGAACCCGATGCAAGTCCACTGGATTCACTCAGACGCACACTTTTCTTTGCGACAGCTATCAAAATACTGGCCTGCTTTGTCGGCCCTTCATTTTCCATTCTTTGTAGTTCGCACTTGACCCTTTCTTGTAGTGCCGCTGGCACCTTCCTCGTGGGGCGTGCAACGCCTTGTGAACCAGGCATCGCTTTCATGTTGTACACAAACCTCTTTCTGAGTTAGCTGAAAACACCTGTCACCAGATTGGGACTGTCCCCAATTGAGTGCCTTTCAGCTCCCACGTTTTCCCTGTTATTTTCTGGAGCTGCAAACAGCCCCTTGCTGCTTGCGTTTAGAAAAAAGCTTATCGAGAGAGATTGGAGAGTCAGGCTTGTGGAAATTTTCTGGCGAAAGATAAGGCGTGCTTCAGACGAATGGAGCAACTTTTCTCAACGTCTTGACATTGCAGCACAATGTGGGCTTCTTGCATTTGCTCGCAGCAACTCCATTTGTTATGTTTCATTATCATTGTCACTACGATTGTAATTTTCTTGCACTATTTTGGCACAAACTTATTGCGCATTCCGTAAAATCTTCCTGCAGCCATTCAGCCATGAGAATGATTCATTGCAAACCTGAAAACAAATTAAACCCCCGCTTCAATTATCATTTCCACTCTGGGAGTCACGTGAAAATATTGCATCCCTGATATGCTGCTTCAGGCGTCTTGCGGTTGTTTGAATTGCTCGCCCGTTTCAATCAGGACGACAATGTGTTGCAGCGCTGAAATCTAGAGAACAACTCGCCAGCAAATCCGAAATTGCTGGTAAAAATGCCGCATCTTAAATGAGCCTCAGGAGCATACTCATGCAGTCGTGGGCTGAGGGAATTGCATTCTTTTACTACTGCTCTTTGCTACAGGACTAATGGGGGCAAAGATAAGGTGGCATTGGGTGCTTCTGGCAGGATAGTAGTTTTATGTTGTAAGCCCATATAAATTGTTTTTTCGTATATATGTATATATATATGTGCTCAGTGTCTAGAAAGTGCAGGGTATGTACTTCGACTATCTTGGGGGCTTGCCCATGTGAGCACAAACTTAAACATTGTCACACAATAGGCTAATTAGACATTCAGTTCGTGGTCTTTGGTGGATCATGTCAAACGAAGAACATCATGCACCTGGTCATGCATGAAGCTCATGTAAAACGATTGTGGCTGCAGTCCATGTGACATGTTTAGTCTTTGTGTCGACGTAGAAGCCACATTCCGTAATCTCCAAAACGTCGATCAGTTTCTTTTTTTCTCTATGGATGCTGCATTGTAGTCAGAGTCTTCTTTAAAACTTTATTCTTGCATAGAACTCCCCAGGCTAGCGGTTGTACTGCACTGGCTAAATTGCTCATCTACAGCGAATGACTCGTCGCAACTTTGAAATGGCTGACCAACTACAAGGTGTATAAATATCCACACAACCCCCAATTACCGAACTACATTTCGCAGAGAGTGCATTGATTGTGATGTTGCAAGCACTAGCAGCATGCCAACTAAATATTAGGGTTGAAATGCTTAATTTGTTTGTTAACATATTGCTATTGAAACACTTCCAGAACCTCTATCACATATTGAGGTTATTAACCAGTCTCCAACGTAAACAACCTACACAAGTGCAAACACTTTTTGCTAATGTGCTCTGCCGCCGAGTCAATTTTCAGTTGCTCGCAGCATATGAACCCAGACATGACAAAGCTATTTTAGCGGCACTCCATAGAGGAAAAGAAAACAATTTTTGATAGGGGTTCTAGCTTGCCTTATGTCAATTAGCTTGAGCAAACTTACTGTCAAGTAGCTTGCATGACTTACCAATGCATTAAGAAAGCAAACAGCTCGAGCTCCTCCTGCACATCATGAAAGAAGTGGTAGGCTCAAAGCCCTCTATCGAATCATCAGCGGTGACCTCCATATTAACATTGACGACCTGTCTAGCTTCTTCACTAGAACTTGTACTAGAGCTTCACGTTCAAGAAACACAAGTTTCAGCTTCGCATCAATTGTTCTAAAAAAAAAAAAAAATTTTTTTTCTCGTGCCATATTGGATTAAATTACAGCTTATCTTTTAGTATCACCAATTCCGATTCTCTGGACGGTTTCCCGCACCAGCTGGTTGCTTCTTAGCTTGTGTTTATTTCTACAAACGATTATCATAGTACATTAATTCTACAAATGTTATTAGCATGTGTTAATTTCTTCAGTGTTGCTTTACTGTCCCTCTCCTACCACTAGTATACCTCTGTATTGGGGTATCATCACTAACAGATTAAGAACTGCAGAAAGGAACTTCGTTTGCCCCGCCTCCAGCTTCCTACTTTCAACGACGCTTTGGCGTCTCGGGCACCACCGATCGTGCGGGCTCAGCCAAAGAATGGTGGGACGCATATAATGCGTGCTGGTGGCCAGGCGTTTTAATAAGAGACACCGTTCTCAGCTTATCAGTGATTAGAGTAGTATTGCCTAATAAGTAAATAAACTCGGCCAAGTAGCTCGAGCTGTGGGAAGGAACCCACGCAAAAATCAGTCCACTTCCAGCTGAATTATGGAACTGGTCCCAGCTGGAAATGAAGCAGCCCAGCTGGAATCCAGCTGGGCCCAACTGGATCCAGCTGGATTCCAGCTGGACTGCCTCATTTCCAGCTGGGACCAGTTCCATAATCCAGCTGGAAGTGGGCCGATTTTCGCATGGGAAGCTCTGTGGTGGCTCCCCTGACCTCCGTCTGCCCTCTCTCTGCAGGCACCTCTCACAGCGGTGGCTACAGCCACTCCACCGTGGTGTACGCCCTGCAGGAGTGCGGCTACCGCCTCATCGACACGGCAAAGCGCTACGGCTGCGAGGAGTTCCTGCGCGAAGCCATCAGGGTACGCTCGCCCCTCCCCGCTGGAGTTGGGGCACAAGCCGCCCTGTGCACTGATCGGCGCATTTTCCGAACTATAGTCTGCACTTGGTGTTATTGTCTGCAGGAACAATTTTTGGAAAAAAAACAAAAATCTTTTTTCCTTGGTTAGTCCCCCTAGTCCATACTCTCAATGTAAAATTTTTATGTGCGGCATACCTCGAAAACTTCTCGCTTTACGAATGCACAAATGAGCTGGTATATAAAGAAATCATCATTAACATAATCGGTCTTTCATAAAATTCGTCGCGTCTCGTCATAACGAGCGGACTTGAAAACACAAAGCCTCGTTTAATCCACATCTATAGATAGTCCAGATTGCCTAAAATTGTAACTTTGAAACGGGTATCCTAGTCGGCAGACTATAGTCCAAAAAAAAAAAAAGCCCAGTAAATTAAATTTGTTCACCCCACAGTGAGCAGTAAGGATTTGGGGACGGGAGAAAAAGCTGCGACATTGCAGCTTGACATGGCCCCTGCGTCCTACATTTAGGATATGGGTTGAAGGGAAAATAATAAAATTGTCTAAAATAGAATATAATAAACCGTACACGAAAAAAAAAAAAAAAAAAAATATATATATACTCAGAAACATTTGTACAACACCTTTCTCTTTGTAAGTTCAGTAGAAATGTCTCGCTTATTTAAAAAAATTAATGATGAGGGCAATGCGTGCTAAGATGCCAAGCAATTCATGGTTTAGACGAGGACATGGCACTCTCGAGGACCTGCCGTTGCGCGCACCATATGCAATATTTTTTCCACTTAGTTCAGCAATTTGTCAGAACGGATGATTAGAAAAGTTCGACATGCCGCATATATCAGAGCGATGTTTATAATTACAATATCTTGTTATTTTCGTGACTGTGTTTACAAAAGAGCAGTTAAGTTTGCGTGTTATAGAATGCGTTAGCCACCGCACGAGTTTTCCTTTTCTGCGACAGAAACAATTTATTTGTCTCTGCACTTGTTGTAGCTCCCCAGACTATGTGACAGTCGATTGATCAACCAGTTAATTTATTTATTGGTCTGCCACCCATCACCAGCATAATTGAAATCTATGTGTCGTGAAGGTGACCATGAACCTCGGGGAAACCTTTCAGAACACGGCGGGGCTGGTGCCCCGGTGGCGGTGTAGCCAGAGCCGTATATGTAGAGAGTTTGGCCATTCGTTGGGAAGTATAGGAGACAAATGAGGAGGCGCCATTGGCTGAAAGCGGGCTGGGCGTGTTCCAGGGCGTCTTCACAAATTCGAATGTGGCCAACCAGAAGCCGGGAATAATACCCTGGCGGTGGTCGCGAGAAACAAACTTAATAAGTGCGTCGGAGTAACTCTCGGTGGCTGAAAATATGGTGCACGTGATGTTTCAATCATGGTCATCTAAAATCGTGGTGGAAGAGTGCGACTAGCGGAACGATCGACATAATCCGTACGCCAAGCCAGGCACACAACCAGGATTTTGTTTCGGGGGGGCCCGCCCATGACAAAATGCTGTATGAGGGGGAGGGGGGAGAGGAGGTCCCAGCAAAATGGAAGATTTCGGGGGGGGGGCCCGGGCCCCATGGGCCTCCCCCCTGGATTCCCGGCCCTCGGATTCCCTCGGAATCTGCTGTCCGGCCCTGGATTCCCGGACAGCAGATTCCCAGCCCTCGGCGCTTGGCCTGCGCCAAGCGCCGAGGGTCGGGAATCTGCTGTCCGAGCGGTCACACTCTGTCCGAGCAAAACAGAGTTGAGCGGCACATTCAATTCTTATATCTTTCTGCATGATCATGATCAAAACATCATGTGCACCCTATTTTCAACCATGAAGGGTTACTACACTTCACTCTTACGCATTTATTAAAACCATTTACCAATATATACCTTTGATTAAAACAGTTTCTCGCTACCACCGCTAGGGGATTCTTTTAGGCTTCTGGTTGGCCAAGAGAGCATGTCAATTGCACTACTTCTGCGTCTGGTGCCCTGGCTCTGTCTGTGCCTCTCATTGATCAAACTCTTTCTATACACGGCTCTGGGTGTAGCCACCAGCCATGGCTGCAGTAAGGAATACATCCCACATGTGGGACAACATTCTTGGAGGTAGATTGATGGGCAGATGAGAAGCACTGACGACCTTTGTGATTAAGCACGAGAATCGCAATATTTTAGGGGAAGGTGGCGCGTTTTGTGTTGCTTGTGCCAAGATAGACAATATAAAAAATACAACCTGTAAATTCTGTCAATGTTAAAATCGTTGCCCCTTTAACGAGGCATCGCTGGAGGTCCTCTTGCACACTTCCGAGGAGAGTTGTCCAGGGCCCGTCGTTGGGGTGACAAGTGTCGGCTGGCCCTTTTCTGCTTCCCAGGAATCCGGCGTCGCGCGTGAAGACCTCTTCCTGATGACCAAGTTGTGGCCCCGTGACTATGGAAGCCTGACAACGCGCCAGGCCTTTGAGGGTTCCCTGCAGAGGCTCGGGGTGGACTACCTGGGTGCGTTACATGTCCAGAGTCTTCTAAAAGCTCTCTGAAGCGACTTTCAGGGCTTCCTATTGTGCTCTTAAGCATTAAACTTAAACTTTGTGCCAATTGCAGTAACTTGCACCAATTTCAATTTGATTGTCACTTGTTCTCTCTCTCTGACATTCGGCTCAAGTTTCGCTTTCTGTTGCAGAAAGTTTTATTGGCTATTTACTAAAGAAGCATTTGTCTTAACAAATGTGGAAACTGAAATTTAAGGAAAAAAAAAGCAGGGATAACACTTGATAATGTGGATGCATGGGCTAGTTGGTAATTCATGCTTGGATGGTAATCCTTGGTAATTCATACTTGCATGGGTGCCCGTGAGTGTGACTGTATATCCGCGCTGTTCCGTCCGAGTGGTAACACAGAATATATTGCTTGTTGTTTCATGTTGACGTTGTGTGAATGAACTTGGTACGCATTTTATGTCTCAGCGGTGCAAACGTTAACTTGTCGTGCCTAGCGTCTTTGAAAGAAAGCCCTGACAAGGCTAGTGCTCCTGTGGAAGTGGTATGCACAATGTTTGTGTCTCTTACGGTCACACACCCAGTTTTGACACTGTGATTTTGTTTCTTCCCATTTCCTCTGTACCACACGCCTCTTCTCCTTACTTTGTGCACGCTCTTCCATTGTATGTGCAATCACCCCTTTCCTCCCCCAACACCACTAGACGGCTAGGCCATAGTGTCACACTTTTATTTTCAAGTTTGAAATTGCATTGATTGAGAAACCCACGTGCGTCTAAAATCTATGCTCCGAAATCTGTGCACGAGCTTGCAAACTAAAATGTATAAAAATCTAACTTTTGCTTTTATGCAAACAAAACTCTGGACTGCATGGAACTCCTCAGAAAAAAAAGTTATAACATGCCCTCTGAATTTTCCTCAGAATAAGCTCTCTAAATAGAGAACCCTGGTCATTCAGTAGCATTGTCTTATTTCGGGCCGTTTCCACGCGACGAGGAGCTTTTGTCGAGCTCCTCGTGTTTCTTGGCATTCACGGTTTTGAAATGTTTTGCCTCGAGTATAAAGAGTTTGTAAGTTCCAATTTGTGACAAAATTCCTTTTCGTACTTAGCTCGCCGTAAGCCGCCGCCATTTCACTAGACACCAGAAACCCTAAGGTGACTTGTGTATTGCATCATAATTGCTGGAGAGACTCAGCAGTCGTCTCGGTTTATGTTGGGCGCATATCGGAGAGAGAAGCTGAAGCGAACTGATGATTCTGAAAAAAGAAACATTGACTCTTCCCTCAAAGTTCCCATTAAGAAAAAAAAAAAGGACACCAATGCATTTTGAATGTATCCAAGCGTTGAGAATATTTGCGAGCGAGCGTTCGTGAAATGCATCTATGCCTTCCGCCATGCAGCCAAAGCACAACGAAGGGCACGGAGCGCGTGCTGGAGACCGGGTGTTCGAAAGACGCACCTTGTCGTTCTCATTCTGACGGCGACTGCAGTCGTTGTCGACGGATGGCCGACGAGCACACCAATGCAAACCATTTGCGCTCGCCACAAACAGTTTCTTGCGTTTCATCCCCAATCGACGACTCTCGCTCGGTGAGCCTCGTGGTTTATCGAGGTCCCGGATGTTTCGGCATTTGCGGGGGAAGCTTTGACGCAGGCCCTTTCTCTCACCCTTTGTGCAGACATGTTCATGATGCATTGGCCGGAGTGTCCGTCGTCGTGCTCCGACCGCCAGAAGGTGCTGGACACCACTTGGCGCCAGCTCGAGCTTTTGTACGACGAAGGTAGGTACGCCCCCTCAATTCCCCGTTTTGCCACGAGTGCGCGGCGGTGATCTGTCGGCACCGTGGCATCTGGCAAGGTGTGGGATTGTTACGATGTCCAGAACGCGTCACCGACCGGTGTGTATAACCGCGTCCTAAAAAGTGGTCTTTCCGTTTCTGCCCGATGACGTCACAGAAGTGCCACGTTGTCGCTGACCGCAATTTAGGCGGTGTTACAGCGGAGGTGTTGTAGGTGGCAGACGCCTGTTCTGCTGCGGGTCGCCATCCAGCTTGACGTTTCGTGGAAGCTTTGGCAGCTGGGAGTTGGAGCACTGCTACGACAGTGATGCTCGCGTTTGCTCATACTTTTTGCCAAGACTTCCAGCACCAGCACCGGAACGGGAACGTCCGACATGTCACGCCGGCTTCTGTGATGTCGTTTGTTGCCGCTTCGGGACATTTGATGTATGGGCGAGATAGGACATAAACGCACCGGTCGAATTCACGTTCTAGGAGCCATAGTTATGGCTCCAAAATGGCACTGTCATTGTTGCAGGCATATTTGTTAGCACAAGTCGCTTCATTTCACTTGGACAGGGAAAGCTTCGAGATTAGGCACAACAGATCTCAATGCTAGGCGTTTCAAGTGCAGCGATTTTTCTCCGAGAGCGGCGCGATTTCCGCCACCGCAGCGCTCCGGTCAGCAGTAGAGCGGCGCGGTTCCAGAAAGTTGGAAATGTTTTTGCGGTGGCCAGCGCAGCAGAGAAACACGTGACAGGAGGAGAAGTGTGGTGGGAAAGTTTGCACATAGGGTAGCCTTTGCGCGTTTTTCAAGCAGACGACATGCAGAGAAAGTGCGCAAGCCACTGGTTTGCTATTTCCTTTTTTCATTTCTATTGGTGGGTTCAAATATTTTTCTTCAGCGGTCGCGTCAGAACTGTTTGGGAAATCAGGGATCATTGGTCGCATCAGGACTGTTCAGGAAATGGGCTATGGGATTGTTTTCCCTTCCTCCAAATATCTTGCGAGGAATGTCTGAAATGTTCGGGCATATCCTAGTTTGGGGCCGATTGCCTCCCCCTGCTCCCTCCCCCCCCCCCCCCCCCCCTTTTCTGACACCGCTGACCTTGGAATTGCACTTCCAAGGTCAAGTTCCTTTTCCCTCTTCCCTCTTTTAGTGCTTGAGAGTTTCTTGTGTTGTCGCGTTTCACCGTCGTCGTATTTCGCCTCCGCATGAACACGCATTTCCTTGCATATCTCCACTTCAGAGGCAGCCAGATTGGTTGGAGTCTTTCCAACCGAGGTTTCACCCTGCACGACAACAAACTTTCAAAAGTAGATGAACAAATAAAACCGAAATCTTTTTATTGCGTTTTAAATTATATTTTGTTTTAATAAAGTAAAAATAAAAAGTAAGCTGAAATCTAACGCATTCAGATCGTTATTAGAGACCGCTAAAATTCATTGCACATGTCCGCTTGCTGCAAGCAACGTTAGGCATCGCAGCGGCAAAGTGGTGCAAGCTACCGCCCGATAGAAAGGGTACAGCTGCTAACATCCGTCCATCCATCTAGAAAACGCTCGCGGAGCTCTCGGACGACGCATGTGAAATGAAACCTCGCAATTTGTGCCGCGGCGCCGCTAGCAGTAGCAATTTCGGCCGCGGAACTGCCGCATGTGAAACGCGCATTACTGTGTTGTTGAGTCGAGGGGCCGGCGTTCAGGGAAAGCCGCCATCTTTGACTTTCCGATATTTGTTGTAAAGGGACTAGGCATTCGCTTTATTTTGGACAACTGGTGCCTAGGATAAACTTCTTTACATTTGGAAAGCATGGAACATTTGTCCTTTCGTAATTACTCGCTATTTGTTGAAAAAACAAATATAGATGAAGTTCTTTTTGAGGTCTCAAAACTTTTCTGGGCACTGCAACCACAACAAACGTGCTCGCAACACCCAGCAATATCTGCCGTGAAACACGCAGCAACCGAGGTGGTCGGCCGTGGGAGGCAGTGGACCGTGCTCGCGGATTGTTACGCCGTGTGCATTTGCTCAACACAAACAAGAAGCTGACCGGAACCGCGCAGGAGGCCGACGACGGATTACTAGGGTGGTCTGGCACCTTTGGAGCTTTCAACGGGGCCAGTATATAAGACGCGTCCGATGCAAAGGCACGCAGGGCATTTGTCATGCTAGCCGAAGCAGGGGCCATAATCGGCGCTGGTTTTAAATGATTATGCGTTTATGCAAAGGAAAAGAAGATTTTCAAGTCACATTGCTATACTTGCCGATATAGTACTTTGGCTACGCAGGCACGCTCGAGACCCACGAGACATTGAAACATTGTCGAAGGTGGGAAGCTCTCGCTGGAGGCGAGACGATTGAAGCTCCTCCCTGCCATTCTAACCTTGTCAGTGACCATAGACGGAGAGTACAATCTTGGATAGGATTGAATTGTGTTGGCTATACGACAAAAGCCTGCTTGTTTGTAAGCTAGGCAAAGAATAGATCTTGGATGGGATTGGATACCGTTGACTAAGTGTCTCCGACTGGGCTGTGCACGCAGGCCTTTGTCGTGCCATTGGAGTGAGCAACTACGAGGTGGCCGACCTGGAGCCCCTGCTGGAGTCGTGCAGCGTGGTGCCCCACGCCAACCAGGTGGAGTGCCACCCGTACCACTTTCCCCGGGATCTGCTGGCATTCTGCGACCAGCACGGGATACAGTTCCAGGTGGGGGAGGGGGCTGGGAACGGACGGAGGGAGGGATGTGCACAGCTGAATCCTTTGGAATGTGTGGCGGCTTGCGCCCCCTATGCTTCGTTCGTCCATAAGTCGAGACTGCAGTGGAAGCCATGTCCTCATTGGACCAGTCATACACCTCTCTTTCGCCACGTCGTCACACTCCCGGCCACACCCACGCGCAGAGAGCCAGGTCGGGTGATAAGAGGGAGGCGGCTGATCGGTGCAGCAGGCACGTACATCCCACCGTAGTCTCAGCTTAAGGGTGAACGGAGGATAGCCAGCATTTTGCAGGGGTAGCCATTAGTGCCCCTTTTACGTGAAATCCGGCGTTAGTATGCGAAAACCCACGTGATGGCGATGGGTAGGGTGTGTGGCGCTACATAATAGGGGGCACCGTGGAAGAGATGTGGGAGAGAGCATCTAGAACAGCATGTGAAGGATAGAGCAGGTTAGAAAAGGCACAGAGGAGGAAAAAGAATCAGCAGTCCCGCGTTAATTCGCAGTAGAGTCACGGTGATATCTGTGACACGTCACGGTGAAATCACTGGGCATCGGTGTTGCGGTCACGCACTGTAGGGTCTTGACGGCGAGGTCTCTTGGCAGCATAGTCACTTGCTTCGGTCTCACGAGCATAAACCTTACTGTTTTCCCTGCGGCAAATGGCGAAACGCACCAGTGTCACCGCCGGTGCGTCTTTCAGAGTCTTACAACAAGCGCGACAACAATCCTTTTACCGACGACCAGTAAATCCGTGTCGGGGGCTGGTATCCGACACCAGGTGGCTTGCACCCATGTATTGAAAACCGGTCAACGTATGGGGTGACCGGTATGAACCTATATAGACCAGTGTAAAGTCATACAGGTATTTTCAGTGGGGACTAACCGGCGGGATCGCAACATCCGACAGCAGGACACGCCGGCTTCTGTGACCTCATTTGTTGCCACTCCAGGACCACTTTCGATGCATGGGCGTTATTGGTAGCGTGCGCAAACTACGGGGGGCGCTTCTCTAGCTGTCATCATCATCGTTCGTGATGTCACGGGTAGGACAGACTGGGACAGACCTCGCAGATTTTGGATCCCTCGGCTCGTCAGCTCACTTCATGCGCCGTTTGGGTATTGTGCAGCAAAGCCTGTTTCACGCATTGTGTTAATTTGGAGAAGTGATATTTGTTGTAGAGCATTTTACCAAAGCTTGAAACCGTGGCATGCATAGTGGTGCTAGCAAACACTTTTGGCGCTGAGGTGTCGAAGTGCTCGGATGGTGGTGAACTGTTCTCTACCCCAGTACAAAAAGCCGGATAATGAAAATAGAATATACAGCGCTACAACATCTATCACGGCAAATAGCGTGTATTTTTTTATCATGATTCTGACAAAATCGAACTGAGAAAGGAATGTCTCGTCAAATTAGAAATAGGAAATCAAAATTCAAGAACCTCTCGCGTCTGTAGGAAACACTTCAGTGAAAGCGACTCCGTGTACCCTGTTGATTCCAATGTGTTTTGTGAGTGCTGGTCTCTTATTCGTTTCAAGTTGATTCCTTTTTTAATTTTGTAAACCAGTAAACATACATTTCCTCAAAATAACTGGCAGGAAGAAGCGGTGGCTGGCTTCCGGAGTCGTTCTAATTAAATACCTGCTTATTCACCCGGTTCACGCGAAACATGCGAGACCCCCTCGCAATCGAAAGAGGTATATACCTGCTATGAATCGCTACCATTTGTATGTTTAATTTTGCGGTCCCAAATGCGCATAATGCGTGATGCGTTTAGCGATATTAAATTTGTAAAGAATTATTAGTAAAAATTGAATAAAAGAAATTAATCAATCGTCTGAATTTGCTGGGGCATGTCCGACCGTTTAAGAATTTATGAAAATTTCTGCTTTTCTTTCGAGCAGAAAAGTCTCAATGTGACAAACTTTTTGCCGCAGATTCGATGCGGGGGGAGCTAAGCATCGGTTGCGTGCGAACATTTGCTCGTCAGCAACTGTCGAGTCACACGTGGATAGAAGCGTCTGTATCGGGAAGCTCAATGTAGCTAAAACAAGTGTGCGGCGCTTTGCAATAGAACTGTGCGCGCGTGCACATCTAAAAAAAGACAGCACGACATTGACTCTAGTGAATGCAAAACCTTTTTCTACAGCAGCCCCCACATATCCGAAAAAACAAGAATCTGAGAGGCTGTCAATAGCCCTGACGCACGCCGCGCAAGTTGTAATGTGAAGCTCCAGGCTTGTTTTTGAACATTTGAAAGCTTTTCAATACAAAGAGCAACTTTGAAGTGCTGTTATTCATTAGAAAAATCACTTGCAAAAACGTGATACACGTTTCTTTAATAGATAAACCGCTCTTAATTGGCATAGATGCAAACTAACACAGCCACTCCATGCTTTGACATAGCATGTCTTCTGCTTGCTTCCTAGCAGCTCCGTCACAGAAGGGTACCCAGGAGGTGGTGCCACCAAAACATCTTTTTGCCAATAGGATGCTAAATACACCAGTTGGAGACACATTCCCAATGCCATATACTTGTTGGAGAGGTCCTGCCAGGTTTATTGCCTTCCCTGATGGTGCTTGCGCAAGTGTCTGGCAGAACTTTATCGTAGATGTCCCTGCTGACTGCCAGGGGTCTCTACTGCAGGGGTATTCCCCGCTGGGTAAAGGGAAGCTGATCCGGGATCCCGAAGTGCTCAGGGTTGCCCGCAGCTGTGGGCGCACTCCGGCGCAGGTGCTGGTGCGCTGGTCCATCCAGGTAGGCTACTCTGTGTGGATGCTGCCTGGCATTCCCTGTCGCCCAATGTTCTTAGATCTATCAATTGACAAGCTTCACGGAAGACTGCTGTTCGAAAATGGTCCTTCGTTGTGGCCCGTATGCTGTAGCCGGTATGGGCGGATAGCGTTCCTAGCGCCAGTGGAACCGCTTCCGCCGGCAACGGGGAAGACCATTTTCGAACGACACTTTTTTTGGACAAACATTTGCCCAAACTTTATGGTCACCGTTAAAAGGCACCCTTTTTCACCCACAATATGCCAAGAAGTAAAAGTGTAATGCGGGCAAAATGGCGTTGTCATACACTTGAGGGCGGGATTGCAAAGTGGTTAATGCAGATTATCGTTGTAGATGCCACAGACGACTGCCACGAGTGTTCGGTGATCGGTAAAGTAAGTGGGCAAGGCGACAAACTCGATACGCATGTCAATGTTCTTTGTAAGTGTACAAGTTCGATGGTGGTGCCGGCGCGCACTGTCGGTGCTCTGACATCGAACACCACTCAGAGGCCCGATTTCGCCGCGATGAGGCTGCGGGACCACTCGTTCTTGCGGCCGCCAAAGATGACGTCGAAGTCACCGGTTACGATGAGTGGGACGTTGTTGCGGCACAGATCATGAAATTGGTGAAACGTCTGTTGCAGGTTGGCCAGGTTAAAGATATTTGCCCACAGGGGCTGCAAAAGCAAGCCGTTACCTCCATGCTCGCTACTGGGATGGGGTACGGCCTTGGCACAGTGGCACCATTAGGAAGAGCGACAATCAGCGATGAGCAGAGGGAGACGCATATTCTTCCCTCTACGCGCGGCGAGGCCACAGTGTGCGTGGCCTATGGGAACACCCGGCTTCTCTGTCCTCGCACCAGGAGTTAGAAGTATTTTTTTATCCCTGCTGCGACGACAGACAGCAACAAACGCCGACACTGAAATCCTTCCGCAGTGTCACCCATAAAGCTGTCGCTTTAAGAACCTCAACAGAACCATTTTCCAAGACAGGCAGTGTGCATCCAACATTCCACTGGTTCTGTCACTTCTGTTGATATGAGCTTGGCTGATAGCATAGTGAGCACTGCCAAGGGGACATGCCACCAAAAAGGTGCCAGGCACTCTAAGAACTTGCCATAGTGAGCACTGCCAAGGGGACATGCCACCAAAAAGGTGCCATGCACTTTAGGAACTTGCTTTGGTCTGGTGGCATTGCTGCCGACGGCTGTGGTTGCGCAACCTTCTACGTGCAGCAAGCACTGTCTTTTTGCTCTTGCAGCCTCCTAACAGTTCGGTGCGGGCCGTGTTCTGAGTCTGCGTAAAATAAAGCTGCAAATAAATGTTTCTTCTCGCGATGCAATTTTCTTATTCAGAGGCATTTTCAATTCAGGGTTTTTTGGTTTTCCAGATTTTAATAATGCCGGTTATGAGTTATTTTTCGGGGTTTATGTGTGGTACATATACTGAAAACCTAGTGACCTGAAATGCTGGCGTGTGAAGCAGACTGGTTGTTCGAGTATTGCGATCTCTCCAACATTCCAAAAATAGACTTTGAACGGGATGTTTATGGGATGATTTGCTTACTAGACGACCTTTCTTCTACGTCGACAGGAAGCGATGTGCACTGTATGCATGATTCTGCTCAGTCTTCGTCTCTTTGTTGCAGAACAATGTTGTTGCCATTCCAAAGTCCACCAAGAAGTATAGGGTCAAGGAGAACTCGCAAGTAAGTGACTCAGCGCCGTAGACTCGCATCTACTAGATGGGTTGCGGTTAGCACCGTTAGATAAGCTACGCTTAGGGTATCGGCTCCCCGATCACCGATTTTCTTGCGAGTGCCGCTCCCTTGGTGCTTACCATATTTACTCGCAGAATGAACACACTTTTTTTCCGAAAAATCGATGCAAAGTTGGGGGGCGTTCATTACGCGAAGTAAAATGTTTGCGTCCGTATTTACTCCCATAATGAACGGGCCTTTTATCCCGAAAAATCGACTTAACTTCTTATCTCTTTGCGCGCGGCGCCGCCGACTCCAAAACCAAACTGCGACGAGCAAACAAAAAAGAAAAATGTTCCTCTCCAGGTTTTTCTTTTGTTGCTTCCGTGTTTTTTTTTTCCCGCCTTTCGCAAGTTGTTTTGTTTGCCCATGCATTCGCGACCTCGGTGTACCAGGATAGAAAAGTGTGTTCATTTGGAGGGTTTCTCGCTTCTCTTTCCAATGTGCGAGGAGGAGGTGAGGGCACTTTGCCTAGGCGAGGGCTTCTCCGTTTTTTCTTTTTCTTTCGTATCTCCTTGCGCGCGACGCGCAACCCCGGGACCAAACTGCGCTGTGCAAAAAAAAAAAAAAAAAAGCTCCTCTTTATGTTTTTTTTTTTTTCTCCTGGTTCTGTGGGATTTTTTTTTTTTTTTTGCCGCCTTTCGCAAGTTGTTTTGTTTCGCTTTGCTTAGGCGAGGGCTTCTCCGCTTCTTTCTTATCTCCTTGCGCGCGGCGCGCAACCCAAAGTCCAGACTGCGCTGAGCAAAAAGAAAAAAAAAAAAAAAAAAAGCTCCTCTCCATGTTTTTTTTTTTCTTGCTTCCGAAATTTTGAGAGCCGACTTGGGGGGTGCGTTCATTAGGCGAGTGCGTTCATTTTGCGAGTAAATACGGTAATCCAGAGTGGGCGCAACTGGCGATTGATGCGATTTGAAAATGAAACTTCCCGAGCTTTTCAGATACATTGTCACGAAGCTCAGGCGATGTCGTCTTGCTATGTCGCGGACAGTTATAACGCTCCTGGAGGACAGAAAACCGTTTCCTGCGATTTCCAAATAAAGCTTCAAATAACTCGCAACCATGATTTTGAAGGGAAACACTGCTTCTAGAGCTTTTTTTTTTCTATGTAAGTAGCAGTGATGGAAGTGCTGCACCATTTGCGCCAAATTGCGCGATGAACGAAAGCCTGCTACATCTCGCGCCAAAACGGCATTTTTGCTCAGAATTGCACCACACCTGTGCCAAGATGGGCTTAAAGCAAAAAATAAAAATATTTTATTACTGATCGATTTTAATATTTAGAGAAGAAAAAGGAAAGATGAATGGTACAGCATCTATTTCACGGCGTCTCTACTCACCGTATAGTTTGTTTCATCTTAGTTCAGAACACGGTCGAAGGCTCAAACACACACACTAAAAGTGTGAGTCACGGGACATTCGCTCCACTCGATTGGTTTAGCCGCTGAAAAAACGTGTACAGGGAGATGACGAATGCCACAATGTCGCGCTTCGGCGCTCTTTGATTGGTCCCACCCATTGGCTCATGGAGTCGGCTGTAGCGTCGACTTCAGTTGAAGCGAAGTATAGCGATTGCTCGTCAATCGCTCTGACCTGTTGATGCGCTGGCCGGTTGATCGCCGACATTGTTTCTATTTCTAGACGATGTCTGCGTGTCAGGAGCTAAAAGTCGCGAGAAAACTTCGGGAAAATAGTAGGATGGTAGCTACTGTGATAAGACAGAACCAGACTGTTGTACTCCCAATGAGATAATTTGATTATCATGTCTGCCACAGACCTTCGTGCCGTGGCGCTTGAGCCGCTCGCGTCAACCTTCACCGCATCTCACCAGCGTACACGCGTCGAGCTTCACCGCTTTGCACCGGAGTGCTAGGAGCAACAGCGAACCTGGTTTAGCCCTCGCAGTCACGGAATTTATGTTCAGGATTATTACAGGTTGACCTTCTTGGCCCAAATTGCAAATTAATTTTTGTAAAAAAAAAAAAAAAGAAAACAGAAAAACACGGCTCCATGTTTGAATAAATAAGGTAGTGAGTTCACGTGCAGCTGTCGATCGAAAAATCGGGTTCTGACGTAATAGTTGTGGGTGATTGTTTTTGTAGTTTACAATATAACTGTCTCGAGTTTGGCAGTCTCATGAAACATGGGGGACGCGTTTTTATTGATAGACGTGTAGCGGATATGCTAATTCTTGCTGGCATTTTACAAAAAAAAAAAGTTGTCAGGTTATATAAGCTATTGAGTGTAATATGGGGAGGAGAGACAGGCTTTATCCCAGATGGGGGCTTGCGCTATGATTTAGTTTTCGACCATTTTTTAGTACCCATTGTAAATGGAACGTACTCTGACCAGAGCCTTATTTTTAAAACGAAAGCTCAGTGTTCCTTTTGCGTCCTATCTACTTTTATCAACAAAAGTAATAAGTAATATGCTCCTGTAGCAAAGAGGAATCGTCCATTATTATCACAGATGAACTAATTTAGAGATTGAACAACGTTTTATTTCTAAGTGATATGTTGTTAAAATCTGCTCCAAAAGCGTCAGCGGCTGCTCCAAAAATATGTCTTGCCTGCTACAGAAGCTGCTACAAAAGGTCAAATGCCGCTTCCATCACTGAAGTAGTGATCCAATTCAAATTCAAATTACATAGCTTATCTACCTTTACAGTCTGACTACAAATGTGTGCAGGGTTTCGATGTAGTCTAATTGGGTTTGTTAATATTGAAAGCTTCATTTGCGAAGATTATGGGAAGGATTAAGACAAATTGGATATACTGAAAAAGAAAATAAACATTTCTCGGTTAACTGAAAGGTCTGTGGGATTCAATAACGTATATATAAAAGCTCTAGTATGATTCATATTTTTGTTTTATGAAACTAGAATTTTTCAGTTCCAAGCTCGTTTATTGCGGGAAGTATAAAAGGCATCTATAAAAACCTCGGTGCCGTATTTAGCATGCTTTATTCTCTTATTGGATATGTTGCACATACTCCTACCAGGAGAGAAAAAATTATTAAAGGGGCACTCAAGCGGATTCTGAAATTGTCTTTATTGTCATAACTCAATCTACGGGCTTTAAGCATCCTAAAAAACCCGAAATTACATTCAAGGGCGGCCGATTTCCCTACTAAAAAATCCAATCAAAGATCTGGTTTTGTGCCGTGGCGCAGAGCACAAAGGGGCACCACTGGATGGGAAGGCAGCAGGAGAGGGCACTCGACAGCCAATCGCGAATGACGGCTTCTCGGCGAACTAAATTTTCGAATATGCGCGCCTTCGAAAAATCAGTCCGCCGGGAAACTGTCACTCGTGATTGGCTGTCGCGTGCCCTCCCCTGCTGCCTCCCCGTCCGGTGGCACCCCCTGGTGCTCTGCGCCACGGTGCAGAAAAGAGATCTTTGATTGGATTTTTAGTAGGGAAATCGGCCGCCCCAGATTGTAATTTCGGTATTTTTAGGATGCTTAGGGCCTGTAGATTGAGTTATGCCAATAAGTAGACGATCTCAGAATCCACTTGAGTGCCCCTTTAAGGTTGGATGTGTTCAAGTGGAGATATGGCTTCCATAAAATAGCAAAGTGTGTAAATAAAATTCATTCTAAAATAATAACAAACAATATGCACAGGCTAATTTTACCGTGTTTTCAATTCAATATATTAAAATAAGACTTAATTCACGAAAATACTTCAGGGCAAGATGTTAAGTGTCTGTCAATCTTCAAAAACACAGATTTAAAAAAAAAATATTTTGCCTCAAAGAGCAGTGATTTTTTTGCAGAAACACTGGTCTCGGGATTTCTAAATTACATTTTGATGAATCCCAATGAAACTGTACAAGTTTGATTACCGTAGAATACCGCGCACCCGCCCATTCCACATTAAGCGCCCATTCCCAAATTTGCAAGATCTGAGAAAATATGCACAGTACATTTATATGTAAATTTGATGACCGGACAAGCGCCCATCCCCCATTTTTTTGCGATTTATCTCCAAAGTTTGAGTGGGCGCTTGCCCGGTATTTTACGGTAGTTTTTTTAGGCGTGTGCGAATACCGAATAGTAGTTACCGAATCGAATTAAAAAAAAAAAAAGCAGAATATTTTATCGAATGGTGATTTAATTTGTAGAAATTTTTCGAAGTGGGCTATGAACGACATTATTATATGTCCAGAGTATGCGCCTGGTGCAGAATATGCATCTCGTACGGAACAGAAGCTCAGATGTATAGAAGTTTTGCTGAAAAGAAAAAAAAGAAAAGAAAAGCAGCTGCTGATGAACGTTGGGCACTAAAGATCCAATTTTATGGTGCAAACATAATCTATCTACTCTAAGCGTCACAAAAAACTCGAAGTTACAGCCACGCGTGCCTTTTTTTTCTCAATAAAAACACGACCTAACACCGCGACATGTCCTTTTTTTTATATTTGTATATCTCACAAAAGGGGCATTTCGCGATATTTGGTGTCAATTTTAAGGGAGAAAAAGGGCACCTGAGATTTTATTTTATATATATAAACAGATAGCTGTTAAATCTGAGTAAACAAGCTCAAACAATATAATTTGCATAGATAATCTGAAGTAAGAAAATAAAAAAAACATGTGGTTAGGTAGCGCAAGGTATCGTCCAACTACCGCTATGCATCCATTCCTCCGTCCATCTGTCTTGTTTTAGAAAGCCTTGATGTAAAAGAGGGAGCAAGCGAAACTGAAACCACGGAGACGGCTCCAGCGCATATAGGTCGTAAGTGCGCATGTGTTGTGTTGTTCGTGGAAAGAAGGCGAGCGCAAGCAAACGGAAGAGCGACGACGCCTGCCTGATCGACGCTTTCGCCTTTTCGTCACCTTCTCACAGTTCGTAATTCAAACGCTGCTATCGAACGGTTCGAAATCCTCTCGAATCTAGGCACACTCAGGGTGTCTAGTTACCGGGAAAACCGGTAATTGTCAGGAAAATTTTAATTACCGGAAAAAATCAGGGAATTGTCAGGGATGTTGTCAAAAAGGGAGCCCAGTCAGAAAAAATGAGCCGGAAATGCAGTCGAGTGCCCCGAGTAAAGACTTGAGGACTTGGGGGCAGAAAAATAGGCAATCAATTTTGCTTAGAGCGGAGCGCGGGCTCTGCTCACCCAATGTAGAGTGTGCTACCAGTGCTACCCGCTGCAAAGGGAACAGCCGACAAATCCAGTCCAAGCCTTGGATTGAATTGGATTGGATTGAGGGCACAACGCTAGGCTAGATCCAGTTAGAGCTACTAGAAATAGTAATGAATAGGAAAGCCGCAGACCTATATGGTGACCATGTTTCTATTACTAGTTATTGACGTGTGTGGTTGAGCGTCGTGTTTTCATCGTGTTTCCGGAAATGGCGTCTTCACTGACGATGTCGGCGGCGAGAAAGTACTCGTTTAATCCGGACTGGACGAACCCAAATATTTCGGAATATGCAAGTTGGATTAAGCCCGTGCAAAATGATACTCACAGTCAGTGGCGTCGTCACAAGGGGGGTGCGGGGGGGGGCGGACCGCCCCGGGTGCAGGGCTCAGGGGGTGTCGCGGCGGGCCACGCGGAGAACGGGGGGGGGGGGGAGGCGCAGTTAGCCACGCGAGAACGGGGGGGGTGTCGCGGCAGGCTACCGCCCCGGGTGCCGGTGACCCTCGTGACGCCACTGCTCACAGTGCTCAATGCTCAATGCCTTACGTTGTAATGGTCTTATATATTTAACCGCCTGTACAGTGGTCAGGGAATTTCACCTGAAATTGTCAGGGAAACCTGAAAAGTCGGGGATTTCTAAATAATAATTTGCTAGACACCCTGACACTATTTTTCCATTCCGTTTCATTCTGAATCGAATTGC
>JABSTQ010004365.1:0-25000 GCA_013358835.2 Ixodes persulcatus
CGCACGTCATTCTCGTGTGTTACTCCTGTGCCACCATTTCTCGGGGTCATCTCTCGCCGCGGTAGCATCACTCTTTCTATATCTCTCGACCGAGCGATCTATATCAGAGCCCTGAATCTGGACGCAAGCTATCCTTCATTGTCTTTCGTATCATTTTAATCGATATGTACCAACTATACTCTGTTTCACCTCACGTTGTACCGCAGTGAAGGCTGGAAGCGCGAGCTCATAGCGTTGGCAGCTGCCGTTAATGCACGAGAGCTTGTGCCGCCGAGACTGTGCTCTAGAGCAAGGTGCTCGCCCTTGTAGCCTTCCCTGCGGTACATCATAAGGTGAAATAGAGTATAAAGGTACTATCGCGGACAATATGAGCTGAAACGGCGCTCCGGCCTGTGCACGGTACTACCTGCGCCGCCTGTCACATCGCTCCCTAAACACGGCGCACCCTGAGGCCGAGATAAATTCTCACTTGCGCTCACTGCGCCGCTGCGCTCTTCCGGCCGTCTGCTAGCGAAAATATTGGCCGATGGAACCACCATCACGATGCGTGTGCCGTGCTGCCCAAAGTTCACGTTTGCAGCCAACATGCATTTCAGCGCATTTCAAGAAAGCGCCGAAGTGGAAAATGCGTTGTCACGCTCCTATCTCCTCGAGGAGCGCTGCCCTACGAAGCCGCCTAGGCCTCCGAAAGGAGCCAATCTGAATATCATTGAACACCTTTGGAAACGCATCAAGGTAGCCATGTCACAGAGACCCTTCCACCGCGCCGCTGCCTACAAATTGTGGAAAGCAATGAGAGGTGAATGGGAGTGGCTTCGGGCCGAGCCAGACTTCATGGCCGCGCTCTATGATTTCTTACCAGAAAGGATCAAAGCCGTAGTCGCGGGTCGGGGGAGAATGACGCGGAATTAACTTATTTTGTAAGTTTTACTGCGCCTCAGAAACCCTTGAACCGAACTTCTGCCGATTGCAACAAAGCTTCATGCTGGTTGCGACACTGTTTGACGCCGTTAACCGGCGCATACTTTTGTGTGGTGCCTCATTAATACCGATCTTCTTGTATAGTGCAGTTGATCCTCCACGCCGATTATTAATCTTTTGTGTCTGACACTGTCTTCTGCGAATATTTTTTGATTAAATTTCAAGCCTGCAAATATATAACTGTCCCACTTTATCAAGACTAGGAATTTGTAAACAAAAAAAAAACTGGTGTCTTGTCAGCAACTTGCTTTGCTTGAAACAAGCACGTGGGCCCAGTAATAAAGAAATACTATTTTTAAACCTTTTCATACCAATCAAGGTTACAAAAACTTCTCAGTAACGTGTATGCTTACTGTTTGTTTAAAACAGGTGTGATCAATGAAAAAGAAAAAAAAAAAGTAACTATACAATTGGAGCCGGACTAAGTCCGGTATACAGATGGCCTATATTTTACGATGTCCTACTTAGTTCATGCACTTAGTCAAACAAACCGAACCTGGCACGTCATTGATGTGACTTGCAAAAACGATAATAGCCGCTGCAATAAACGATACTTCAACATTTGTCTTTCACTAGCCATCGTTTTTTCTACGTGATTCTACGCGATAGAATAAAGTAAATCAGTTCCAAAAGAGGAACGACAAGTGTAATCTTTTGACTTGACCCCCCCCCCCCCCCCCCCACCCCCCTTGCCGCCCTACCGCACACATGCCCGCTGTCGCACCCACCGTCTCGCTAGCAGACGACCGGAAGAGCGCAGCGGCGCAGCGAGCGCAAGTGAGAATTTATCTCGGCCTCAGGGTGCGCCGCGTGCGCGGAGCAAGGCGACAGGCGGCGCAGGTAGTACCGTGAGCCGGCCGGAGCGCCGTTTCAGCTCATATTGTCCGCGATAGTACATTTATACTCCAACGTAACGTCGTCGGGCGCCGCGTAGCGCAGCGCGCGCAAGTACTTATTGGTTGCAGATATCGAGTTCCTGGTTGCCGGCCAATAAAAGGCGCGCGTTCTGCGCTACGCTGCGTTCAGTGCGCTCAACGTCGGAGTATAAACAGCCCTTAAAGGTACAACGTAACGTCGACGGGCGCGGCCTAGCGCAGCGCGAACAGATACTGATTGGTCGCAGATATCGAGTTCCTGGTTGCCCGCCAATGAAAGGTGCGCGTTCTGCGCTACGCTGCGTTCACTGCGCTTGACGTCGGAGTATAAACAGCCCTACACCAACCAAAGATTTATTGCTCTCAAACCAGATTTGAAAAAAAAAAAAAAAATCAATAACTGTGCGAAGGAAAAAAAATTGTCACTTCATAAGATGGGTTTCCCGTTCAGATGTATCTATTAATTTTCAGAAAACATAATGTTTAAGCAAATCAGTGACAATGGGGAATTGTAGTAGACCGTTTCCGCAGCCCGCTGAGCACCTGGATAGCGCTAGGGATACCGTAGCGGAGGAGAAAAACGGTCTACTACAATTCCCTAATCAAGAGTTTGCTGGAGTTTCGGTACTTATTTTCCGAAGCTTCCACGAAGTAGTCCGCCGCCTACCCTGATTCGCTTGGCGTTCGCTTCGCGCTATAGATAGCGACTAATCATGAAAAGTAGCGGTCGATACAATGCGGTGGTTTACTCCTTTCTACGACGTGTGGGATTGTAAAGTTCGCGCGCGCACGCACGTGCCGCGGCCGTGGGGGTACTCTCGCTTCTGTTTGTGTTCTCAGCGGCATCGAGAAATGGGAGACACGGAGGAAGAGGGGTTTGGTGACGTCACGAAATACGTCACGGCGTGTGAGTCACGTGAAGGCGTGGCAGCCAATGGGAGTGGCTCTCGCAAACGACCGCCCCCCCCCCCCCCCCCCCCTCCCCACCCCGGCGGAGGCAGCCGAGAGCGCGGCGTCCTTGGCGGACTTTGAACTGAGTAGAGGTGTGTGATGCCATCCGTGTTTGTGGCCGTGCACGACACCGCCGCGCGGAGCCGGCCCTGTGGCGCTGCCAACTGCAAGTGTGGTGTGTGTCTCCGGTTCTCGGAACCCTATGGGAACAAAAAGGCCGCTGACAATCGCGTGCGCCAATTGCCGAGGGGCATCGAACAATGACCGCCACCATCGGCGGCGGCAAAAATAACAACTCGTTCCCCGCAGTTTGTGTTGTTTTGTGCGCGGATTGGTTTGATCATTGCCGCGAGTCTATGATTGCGTGGTTTTCAACGAACGGGGTTGAATTTTTTTTTGCTTGATAAATCATTTATTTTTTTTCCCTGTTCGTTTAATATATCTGTTGGAACACACGTTGGCACATCAGCATGCTGTATGGGTCATGTAGTAAGTATACCTGTTTGTTTTTAGTTGCTTTCTTCTGAAATTAAAGTTACAAAATAAAACTGTCGCTTCCTGTTTGTTTGTTTTTTCTCTGTTTTTGTGTTGATCGGCACTCGAAAAGATAACGGGGGATGTTCGCCAACATGGAAGGTATCAGCCTGATACTCGGTTATGATAAAATTTGTAACTTTGCTTAGTCTCACCAAGTTGATACAAAAGCGGTTCGTGTCCATCCACATACACTCACGAGCACGGGTTGAATGCGCTTCTCTGGGTAATTCCTTCGACGCCGTTCTCGCTATTTCGGTGAAGTGAGGGCGTACTGTGAAAACGGGTTATTTAAATGAAACTCATAGCATAACTTTTCGGTCACGGCAGGTTTCAGCGAACACACTGTCCAAGACTGAAATAAATCTCGGATGAAAACGATTAATTACTGACCTTGTGAAATAATTTCTAGTTTAAATCTCCAAATAAAAAAAAAAAAAAAAATGACTCCGTTTAGCATTTTATGTCGTGGAAATATAATTATTTGGATCTCTTTTAGACATGCGATATGGCAACTAAACCAATATCGCTTGTAAGGACCGGCGACAAAAAAAAATGATGAGAAAGTGTGAGTTGGGACTCGTGAAATGGGAGACTGCGTTGTCTTAATTTCCTGTACTAACAAAAAAAAAAAAACAGAAGAAAAGAAAGAAAATAAATTGGTGAAATTTTCATAAGTTACTGATTTACCCCCAGACTGGTTCAACGTATTAGTAGACACATCTGAACTAGTAACGTGAATTACAAGCCACAATGTTTTTTTTTTTCTTCGCAAAGTCATTTAATTTTTTTTTTTTTTTTAATTTGGCCTGAGAGGTTTAGAGGGCATGTGAAAACGTGACATCATGTGACGTCATGTGAAAACGTATCTAGGCTAGGTGGCGCAAGCTACCGCCCGTTATAAAGGGTACAGCCATTAGCATCTGCCCATCCATTCATGTAGTATCGGGGCTGTGCAGCTTGTTCCCGACCGGTTACAAAAAAAACGTTCTGTAAAATAAATGCTTAAACAAAAACGCTCACACTACTATGTTTTTTTATACTCCGTTTCACGATAACTTGGCGAACTGTGGAAGCTACAGCCCCCGCGACCCAATAAGAGAGCTGGAGCGAGGCACATGACGCACCACGGGAGCGTATGTGTCACTGCACCAAGGAACCGGCTGTCGTCTGCTGGCCAAGATGAGTCGTCTGCTGCAAAACCAGCCAACTTCAGATGAATGTCCACCGCCGCAATATTGCCGTCCGCTAGAGTAGCGAGCTCTTTGGGAACAGTTCATTAGACAACCATACACTCACCTTACTGGCTAATCTCATGGCGGGTGCTAACGCCAGGGCGATGTTTTGGGCGGAAGCGGTCGATTACACGGCTGTGATCGCCAACGGCCACGGCACTACAAGGAGAAACAAATCGGGAGAGGACACGGATGTGGTATCATATTCTTTTTTTAAATATAATCGAAGCTCGTAAATTTGTCAATATTTATTCCTTATTTTTTCTATGCTCTCGCTAGAGAACATACAAAAATACAAAAACATACAATCGCGCGAGTCCAATTGCCCTTAAAAGTATACAGAAACCTAGAACTACTTTTCGTCCTGGACGGCGCTGTCGCTGTGGCGGTAACGGGGCCTCCGTGGCCTCGACCATGGAGTGTTATCACGTGACTTGCTGCTACGCTCTAATAGGGTCGCGGGGGCCCCAGCCTTCACAGTTCGCCAAGCTATCGTGAAATGGAGTATACATAGACTGCCGCAGTGCAGATCCAAGAGGCGTCGTACTCTGCTCGAGGAGTTTTAGCCTAACCTTCGTCTGCCATTTTCTCAAAATGCTGTTTTGAAATATATAGAGGATCAATATAAAGCATTTTCGGAAGGGTAAAACCCTGGGAATTCCGAAAAAGGTGTTTAGTCTATAGGTGGCTGTAAAAACCGCCGGACTCCCTTTAAAGGGGCCCTGCAAGAGCTTTTTTACTGGTTTTTAATTTGCACCGAACCTGAGCACACTGAACGTAGTAACTAATTAAACTTTTCTTTTCTCGAACTTCGCTTTATTTTAAAAGTACTAGGCGAATTAAAATTACAGAAAGAAGCAAAAAGTAACCTCCTTCATGACGTCCTTGGTTGCTTGAGTGGCCGTGAACTAGAGGAGGGGTAGTGAGCTCAGCGAGCGCTCACGGCTGCCGCACTCCGTGTCGACGGCTCGAGAGGGCGCCACTAAAGCATGTTCTGGATAGGCTCGGGCAGCCAGGGCGGCTCGCATTGCATTTGCTGCGCGATTAAACACTAATTCGGCATGACACTTCATTGGCCACAAACGACAGCAAACACGGGGTAAAGATCAGTTCAGAACGGGAGCCACTTCGCGCTGCTATACCGCCAAACGGCCATACGCAAGTCAAACCTGCTCGCCGAATGCGCCGAAGGCCTTCGGAACGCTCGGAACCGGTCGGATCCTGAGTACGTTTACGACCGCAGCGCCGCCGCGTACATCCGGGACCTTTCTACGCTCGCTGCTGGTCGGTGTCTGATCCCACTACACCTTTCTAGTATGTGCCGCCTTTTCCATCGCTTGGTGGCGGGTATGTTGACGGGTCATTTCTTTGTTTCCGTACTTTATAAACTGCATTTGTTTCTTTTCTGATCTAAAATACTGAACAAAGACTACTTTTATGAATAATCGAAACGGTTCGCGCCACTTATATTTTGTATTTCGACTAAAAAGAAGCTTTTAGCGGCTCTGACCGGTAGTAAGTCCAGGACCAAAGACGTCACATTTTGCGCGCTTTCGATGCCGCGGGTCGCCCCCGTAGGTGGAGAAGGTTTCCGCGTCGTCTGGTTAAAATATGACGCACTGATATTTAATTACTCTCTCCGTGCCCGCTGGCTTGCCCGAACCCCAAGAGACGTGGAAACCGCAAAAAAAGGTAGACGCTTAAATATTATTGCAGGGCCCCTTTAAAGGTGCGACGCGACACTTTTTCTACTTTCAGTAAATACCGCTTAGAATTATTATTTGCATTATAACCTATTGACGGCGTGCACGAACTACAGGGGGGCGCTTCTATAGTCATCATCATCATCGTTCGTGACGTCACGGGTAGGACAGACTGGGACAGGCCGCGCAGATCTTAAATCCTTCGGCTTGTCAGCTCGCTTCATGCGCTGGTTGGGTAGCGCGCGGCAAAGCCCGTTTCACGCTTCGTGTTTATTTGGGGAAGTGATATTGGTAGTACATTTTACCGAAGCTTGAAAGCATGGCACTCGTAGTCGTGCTAGCAAGCACTTTTGGAGCTCAGGTATCGAAGCGCTCGGATGGTGGTGCGCTGTTCTCTTTACCATTACAAAATGCTGAATGATGAAAATAGAATGTTCAGCACTTTACGTCACTAACATCTATCACGGAGAATCGAGAGCAATTTTTTTAATGATTCGGACAAAATAAAATTGAGAAAGGAATGTCTCATCAAATCAAAACTAGGAAAGCAAAATTTGCTTTCCTCTCTCCATGCATCCTGTTGGTTCCAATATGGTTTGTGAGTGCTGGTTTCTTATTAGTTCCATATTGATTTCTTTTTTTTAATTTTGTAAACCAGTAAACAAACATTTCGCCAAAATAACTGTCATGAAGAAGCGGTGGTTGGCTTCCAGAGTCGTTTTAATGAGATCGCTGCTTATTCACCCGGTCGACGCGAAACGTGCGAGATTTCTCGCGATCGAAGTCTTATATCTAGTAAGTCGGTAACACTTCAGCGTCTCAAAAAATAAGGTAGACACCTGCTATGAATTACCAGCTTTTCGGACCCAAATGCGCATTATGCGTGATGCGCTCCTCAGCGAGCGATTTTAAATTTGTAAAGAATTGTTAGTAACCGTTGGATGGAACAAATTTATCAATGGCCTGGATTTTCCGGGCCATGTCCATCGGTTTAAATATGTATGAACATTTCTGATTTTCTTATAAGTAGAAGTCGCGATGTGACAAATATTTTTGCCACGTATTCGATGCAGGTGGAGCTAAGCATCAGTTGCTGACGAGCACTTGCTCGTCAGCAACTGTCGAGTCACACTTGGATAGAAGCGTTGGTATTGGCGAGCTCAGTGTAGCTAAAACACGTGCGCGACGCTTTGCAACACAACTAAGCGCGCGTGCGCAGCTAAGACAGCCGGTGGCGTAACTAGATATGACGGCGCCCATAGCAAATGAAATTTCGCGCCCTCATAATGATTGTGATAATGACATCATCATCATCATCATCATTGCATTATCATTATGGGTGGACTCGGCTCGGCGCCCCCTCCCAAGTGGCGCCCGGGGCACTTGTACCCCCCTGCCCCCCCCCCCTCCCCCCCCCCCCCCCCTAGTTACGCCACTGAAGACTGCGCGTCGTTCACTCTGGTGAATGCAAAACCTTTTTCTACAGCGGCATCCACAGATTCCCCCCCCCTTCCTCCTTTTCCTCCCCCGACAAAAAAAAAAAAAAGAATCAGAGGCTGTGAATAGCCCTGACGCACCGCAAGCTGTAATGTGAAGCTCCAGGCTTGTCTTGGAATATCCTAAAGTTTTTTAATATAAAAAAAACGCAACTTCGAGGCGCTTCTATTCATTAGAAAGGTCACTCACAAAAACGTCTCATACGTTTCTTTAACAAATAGACCGTTTTTAATAGGCATCTATGCGAAGTAAAATAGCCACTCCGTGCTTTGACATAGCGCGTCGTCTGCTCGCATCATATACCAGCTCCGTCACCTCGCGGGCGCCACAGATTGGTGGCGCCCGCGGGGTGGAGCCACCAAAACATCTCGTCGCCAATAAAACACGGGTAAATTTTTTTTTCTTTTTTACGCAATAGCAGTCGTAGAAATCATTCGAGTAAAACTATCAGCGTCCACCAGCTCAACTGGCTATCGGAACAAGCGGCCGCGTGATCTGGAGCCGAGTATGTGCCGCCAATGTTGATCGTATACGTCCACGGGGTCGGCAAAGCACACGGCACGCACCCAGTTCCAGATCATAGACCCGTTGCTCTCGGGCAGGGGGCGCGAGCGCGTCCGCAGGACGCGACCATGTTATGGTGGCAGAACCATCCAGGCCGCTCTTTAACGTTCGATTTTGCACGTGCCACGTTCGAATGCAAGCATCTGTCAGCACCTGTAAACGCGCAATATCAAAACGTCTAAAAAAAAAAAAAAATTATGCAGCTGGTGGTCTCGCGTCCCAGTAAACATTCCTTTCAGCTTTTTTTTTTATTTTATTGCTGTCTTTCATAGTTTCCGTGAACCTGTATGTTTCACTTTACCTGATAGCAAAGCCGAAGCTACATGCCAAAGCATCCCCTGAACGAGGCTCGCACTGCACGAGCGCGCGTGCTTGGCGGGGACACTGAAAGCTTGCAGCTCGCTCTTGTAGCCTCTGCTACGCTGGCACTTTGAATAGAACGAGTAGAAAAAACAGTAGTGGGGAAGCGTAATGACGCACGTTCGAAACGCGAGCCAAATATTACATTTTTCTCGTTTGGAGCGCTGCTCAAAACTTGAGAGCTACGGACCTATTAGCGGCGAGATGTTTTGTTGGCGCCCTCCTGTGGTTCCCCCTTGTGACGTCATTACCTTGCAAAAAACAAGTTCGATGGTGTTTGTAAATAGCATGGTGGAAGCTTGAAATCATTGCGCTCTCAAAGGAACACTGCCAACACCGTCAAAATTAAAGTTTTTTCATTCCTCTTATTTCCGTCGATGATAAATCCCCTTTCCGACGTCATAGTCAGCGTTCGGCGAATCGTGGAACGCCGACCACAGCGACGCTTTCGGTCGCGCACGGGGCTAATAGCCTCCTCTATACTCACAATGCCTGGCAGTTCGATGACGGAGCCATAGAGTGCCCAGTAGCAGATTTGGAGCGCGAGGATCTGGTAGCACAGAGCATTTCTCGGGGAACCTGGTCGTCAGCGCACAGCTTTTGCTGCGGCGAGGACCCGAAACATGGTTTTCAAACCCGACGAGAAACGAAGCGATAGCCCGAGGAACGCGAGAAGAACGAGCGGACATTCCATCGCTCGGGACAAGTGTGTTTCGGCGTCTCGCCACAGCGGGTCGCCCGTTACATGACATTTGTCTGCCGCTCTACCTTTTCACTTTCGGCGGCCGCGTCTCGTGGCAATCTGCCAAGCTTTATCAGTATAGAGGAGGCTATGCCAGTGTATATGAGCCGCATTGAAATATTGCAGCCGTAAGATCGCAAAGCTTGATGACGAAATCCTGGGAATCGCGCTGTTGATAACGCCAGCAATCCGATCCCCACAACTTGGTCGTCAAGTTTTGCGAAGGAGAGGCTGCAAGAAGACGCCCGCTTATATATCCTCGAAGTTACGAAGCGACAAAGAAGGTTCGTGGTCAGTAGCGTTGCGTGCAGGTATACTTGGGTCCGTGCCAATAAGCTTGAGTAAAGTTAGAAACATTCCTACCCAATGTCGTACCGCAAGTCTCTCTAACAACAGCCAGGTGTAAAACCTCGCCACGTGACTTTCGGTCACACATGTGAAAGTACGTTGTCCTCATGGCGTCCGCGTGGCTCACCTTGACGGCTCTAACCATTCAAAACGAGACCGGTGCATTTTCTTAATTTTTTTTCTTAACTTTTCTTTTGCTTGAAGTAGCAGATCTGAGGTAGAAGAAATCTCGCGTCCAGTGCGCTTCTTCGAGGGGTCGGTGCGGGTTTTCACGGAGCAGCGCAGTCTGCTTATCTGCCTTTGTTCCTGGCCATTGTTTTTCGTCTTTGCAATCCACGTCTTCCACTTTTCTCCGCTCCGAACGTCTCTATCTGGACCGACGATTTCCTTCTGTTTGTCGTCGTCGTCCACTTGGGGCTATTGTTTGCACTCCGTTACTGTCTCCCATTGTTTTCGGTTCGGCGCGGTTATGCTGGCGCAGGCACGAGAAAGAAAACACAGTTGTTGGGGGACTGGTCGGCCGTGAAACATGGTTCGAGCGCTTTTTCGTTCTGTAGTCGTCACTTCCGAACTTCTCTTACAAGATTTTGATGCGGAGTAGTAAACCGCGATCGCACTGCTCTAAAGGCTGTACTCCATGGAGTGGGAAAAGACACGAATTTTGTTTTACTCACATGTGCCTCGTCAGGGCTTAGTTTGTCAGGATCTGTGTTCCCTGGAGACCGCACAGAAAAAAAAAAAAAAAAAAAAAAAAACAGGAACGCGAATGACGCAAAACTGCGCATGCGCGTGCACCGTGACGTCACTTGTGGTTGTGACGTCATCGTTAGCCTTGTCCTAGCTATCCGAGTCCCCTTCTCTGTTTGGTACTTTATAGCCCTATATACGCTGTATGATCTGCTCCTCGTCCAGTGTAACAAGCTCCGTTAACTGTTCGTAACTGTATGGATTATGGCGAGCAGTAAAAATGAATTAGCCTCTGATGTTTATTTTAAATAAAACTCGTTGTTTATTTTCACCTATAATTACGAATCACTCTAGCCGGTTTCGATATTAAAGAGTGTTTGTTATTCATGCATACATGCATTCGTGTACGGCTAAGGGTGCCGGTGTAACTTGGGTATAATTATTCTCAAGTGCGAAGGAGTAACCGGCACCCCTGAAGTGGCATCCAATGTTTCCCTTCTCTATAAACTTTCCTTGAGTATTAAAAAAAAAAAAGGCAATATGAGGCGAGTGTTGTCCTCTTTGAAGTGCGCGCCGACGAGCCGTCCTGTCGCTGACTTGAATCCGATTACGGGGCTCGAGGCAACGTCCGATCAGCTCCAGCGGGCCGCGGTTCGCGCACAAAAGGAAGCCACCGTCCATCTTCGGGGCATCTTGATACATCCCGGGAGCGAATACGATGCCTTCTGCTTTGCGTTCTTCCTCCATTAGCCACGCCGCGCTGAGTCGTCTTTTTGCTTGGGGAGTTCCCCCGTCCGGCGGCGAGGCAAAGCGCCCATCCAACGTGTACGCGTTGCGGAGGGGACTCGGCACGGTTCATGGTCGTTCCTTCGGACGATGCTGTTATCTCGAGTCGCCCTCGTGTAATTATAATTGCGGGCTACGGAACGTAGGAGCCCGTTAGTCCACGCTCTCGCCCATAGATGGCACTTTCAGTACTCGAAGACTTTCCGCCATCTATGGAGGGAAAAGAGAACCATCGCTTCTTTCGATTTCGATGAAAAATGATTTAATATTTATTTAAACCTTTAGCTTGGACCAGCGCCCTGAGAGCGTTTGCGCATGAAAAAAATTGATACACTGAAGACCAAACGAAAAGGTACTGCATGTGTTGTTGTTATGCTGTTAATTTTGTTCGTGTTCTCGAAGTTTAAAGTCAGTCGATGGATCCATGTTGTTTTGACTTTTGACCGCTTGCGAGTTGGCACACCCCTTGGAAAAACACATTATATTAAAATATACAATTTTTGTATTGTACTGCAATAAAAAAATATTTGTTTTCTTCTAAAAAACTTAGATAGGACACGTCTATAAAAAAATACCACAGAAAAAATTTTTTGGGCAATATTTACGCTGTTAGACGCAACTAGGTGCAGAAGGTGGAGGTCGCAGCCCGCTAAGCACCCTCCCCGTGCTTACAAGGCGCTTGCATCTCTCATTGGGTGGAGTGAGGATTGACCTGCGAAAGGTTGCTTGTAAATCCTGTATCTCCGTGCCGTAAAAGTATTTTAATCGACTGTTTCTTTTTAAGGTTTGAGAAGCGAGAAATCAAGATAGAGTCAGTATGTGTTTTCAAATGCATTCTGAGATTGCTTCTCCCGCTTTGGTTTGTAACGTAACCAACATTACTGCCGGCCAGGTATTAGGGGAGGAGGCCCGAGCAAATGTAGATTTCGGGGGGAGGTGGCCCTGGTCCCCATGCCCCCCACCCCCCCCCCCCCCTCCCCTGGCTACGTGCCTGCTGCCGGCGTCTGCGCAGTAGGCGCCTTCGGAATCGCTGTGCGGATGCTTGTTCTCGTAGCGAGACCGGCCTTTGCCGCTATTTGCCGCCTACATCAACTATTCTGATCGGTCTTGCTCGATTTGTTTCTTTGCGCGTGTTGATGCCGAATCAAGATGTTGGTTCCCGTAAAAGCGGCCCCGCAGCTCTGTGAATTGTGCAACCGTCGTGATTGCGACCATGGTTTCAATAAACGAGAAGATACCAACACAGGTAAGAATTTCCGATCCATTTGGCTGGACGCAATCGAGCGTTCGGCTCCCATCAAGTTTGTATAGGTATGTTCCCGTCATTCCGCTTCGAAAGGCAAGAGGCCCTCAAGTTTTGCAGTGCGTCTGGCCTGCCAACGCGAACACTTTGAGGTCGCGTTTTAATTGTGCGTCATGACGCTCACCCACATTGCTCGTGGATGCAATGCGAAAAAAAAAAAATAGCAGGCAAGCTGAAAAAACTGCTAAATTATTATGAAGACTTTTTTTTTTTTTTTAGTTATCCCTATCGCTTCATACTGCACACCGACAAACGCTGACAGACGCTTGTATTGGACAGTGGTTCGTGCTTGATGGACCGCTAGAACGCCGCTTTCTTGGTCGATTCTTGCAAGTGTTGCAAACGTTTTTAGAGGCGAAATAGCAGACGGACGAAGGCGAAACGAACGCCGGCGCGCAGCTTTCATGTCCGCGTCTGGGCATTGCAGACGACGATAGACGGCTGTGGAATAGCAGACGATGCAGGAGGCTGCCGCTCGTCTGCTCGCACGACTAGCGGGCGGTGTTACACTTCCGGACTAGACGCACCGGACGACGTGAAAGGGAGACACTAGGCTTGTTAGCGTGTCCGGACGAGCAGCCACGTCAGTCAAATGGGTATGGGCGGAGCCACCGATCTGTGGGTGGGGCGTGTTACGGCTTAAATATTTCGCGAAAAGATTCGTTCGTCGCAACATTATATGTGTAAAAAATAAGTATCCCAAGAAAGCTTTATTTATTTTTTTTTGCAGTCTTTTTAAGTATGACCGCAGCCAGCGCTGCGATTTGATGGCGTAAATCAAGCAGTGCCCAAAGTGGATCGTTACGGCGCTCGTTGTCTGCTTACAACCGTGTGCCTTAAACCCTCTTATGGCGAACACACTGGCGCCATCTATCGGGTAGCTGCAAAACACTTGCATTTTCCGATTTTTTTTTTTTTTTTTTTTGTTTTGAGTCTATTTTTTTTTTTTTTGGCTTGGCTCGAAAGGTTTTTTTTTTTTTTTAACAATGTTATAAACGATTATATCACGTGAATACTGTGCACATTTGATCTCGCAAATACCGCGAAACCTTCGCTCTAGTGAAACGCAGTTCCAGGATAACCTCATAGATGGCGCCAGCGTGTCGGCGTGTTTTCTCGTAAGACAACTCGGTCCTAGGCAAACGCAAGTGTGCGAACGGGCCTTTAAAATGAAACGGAGTCAACGGAGTGCACAGGCTTTGATTCCTCATGGTTGGGTTGCTTCTCCGAGCCGCAGCTACCGAATTCCGCGAGTCGAGGAAGGGTGTCTTCCTTTATCGGCCAGAAGCCCTCGAGGCGCCGTTCCCCTTTATCAGATGCTATCAGAGAGCGCGTCTTGCCGCCGGTAGACGAGCGTGCCAGAAACCCGAGAGCCGACTTTGCTCCGGATTTTTCACGACCCGACAACAGCTGCGCTCCGTTCCTCACGTTGCGGCCGAGAGAGAACGATGCTGCTGCCACGAGGATGCTGGGAACTGCGGCGTAATTCCCACTAGGGCTGGGCAATTGATCCCGATTAATCGACCTCCCGATTAATCGATGAATACTCTAATGGCGATCAATTGTGTTCAACTGGTTAGTCGAGCAAATGAAAACGCTCACTTTATTACTAGGTGCACATTTTGTGTATTTTAGGAGGCCTCATTGTTTTATTCCACGGTAAAGCACAAAACATTCCCTATATTGTAATCCGGAATTTCGTTCCAGACAACAAAAAAAAGGAAACATAAAATATATTTTTTTTTTAATAGTTCCTGTTTTGTTTTCTATAAAGGCGGTGCAGAGTCAAATTTCGAATGTCTCTGCTTATATATATATATATATATATAATTTTATAGATATCATTTTCGACCGTTGAAAATTGGGCGAGTTGGTTATGCATAGTTACGAAGAGGGAAACAGCGCCAAAAGTACGGAGGACAAAGAACGAGGAACACACAGATCGAGCTCTGACTGAGTTGTCAGTCAGCGCTCGGTCTGTGTGTTCCTCGTTCTTTGTCCTCCGTACTTTTAGCGCTGTTTCCCCTCTTCGCAATTATTTGGGACATCAGCGCAACCGATTACTCGGTTAATCGATACCCATTAATCGATTAATTAATCGAATATTGGGTTAAAACTTTTATTTACTCCGAGCCCTAATTTCGTACATCAGCAAAAAAAAAAAAAAAAAAAATATATATATATATATATATATATATATATATATATATATATATAATATATATATATATATATATATATATATATATAGCTCACTGCATCCCTGGTTGTCACGTGCTCCGTTGTCTGTGCTCTCTCGGTTGTCCGTGGTTTCCGTTGTCTGTGCTCGTTTCGACTGCTTTATGCAACCTCCTCGTTTTGGACTAAAAAACAAAACAAAAAACACAACTTAAGTGGGTTTTTTTTTTTTTTTTGAAACGTTTACTTTTTTAAGTTATTGAACGGATAAGGGGGGAACAGAGAGCTCACACCTTCCACCTTGTAAGGTAACGGATAAAATGTCCTACAAGACGGTTCTGTCTACGCGTCCTCTTTTTGAACATTGCGTGAATCGCTTTTCGGGCTCGTTTTAATTGATAGGGGCAAGAAACTAACCCAGGACTGTGGCACTGAGCATCATCTCCTGGTAAAGTGGTGGGAACCCAGCGTTGCCACACGGAGTGCGGAACGCGCCGTAGAGTGGCGTGTTTCGCGTTTCGTGAGCAAACAATATGGAACTGAGTAATTATACTTGGCGAACCTTCGGTTGCCACCCTGAGGTCTCCGAGAGATTTCTTCTTGAATTGGTCCCACTGCCTTTGACTGCATTCGTGTTTTATTTGGATTGCATCTCCTCTTCCCGACTTTCATGAAGGAGTTTGACTGGAGCGTTGTCGAGCAATCGTTTTTCTGTCACAATACCAACCAGACACCAACTCGCTCCCCTCTTTTTTTCTTTTCATTTGATTGTTTGTTTTTGTCAGAAGGATGAGAGCGGGCAGTGGTTTATTTTGTCCGCGGCTGACATCAAATCCACGTGTTTTCGCAAACACATTGCTATCGTTTCTGTGGCTGTTTTTCGCCAACATAAAGCTCTTGATTTACTGTCACTTGTTTTTGTCTAGCCTTTTCCATAAAAAAAAAATAAAATAAAATTTGACGCACGTTGTTCAAGGCCGTGCCTTGCCCACACGCTTCTTCTCCGTTTTCAATTATTATCTTTATCTTTGGGGGTGTTTCTTACCGCTTTTGTTTGTTTGTTTCTCCTGTTCGACGTTTTTGGTAACGCACTTCGTTTCAACATCAACGACGAAGTAAACTCTTTCGGATCAAGTCTGTTAAGCAACGCTAGCGATGGGGAGAGGTACACAAGCCGGTGAGTCTTTGTTCTCAGTCGAACCTGTATATATAGCTCGCTTTGGCCAAGCTCCGGGCACCCGCGACATTTGAGCCTTTTGTTTACATGTACGCACCGTCCTCGGTCCGTTTTATTTCCAGCCGATTTCGTTGTTCGTCGGCAAAGGTTTCTCCGTTGTCATTGAACTCGCTGCCATCTCTCGATAACCGACGGATATCTCGGAACTCCACGCGTGCGCGTTTCGCACACGAGGAGGGGTGCACGAGCCGTGTGTAGCGAACACCATGGAACAACGCTCGCCGCAGTGTGTTTATCCCAAACATTTCCCGTGAACCTCAAAGTTGAGAGATCAGCAATTATTCAATCGTAAAGAGTTTATTGTTCGTCTTTTATTTTATTTTTCGGGTGTTTCGTTATTGACGTCTGTTACCGGTGAAGTCATTAAAGCTTCTAATCCTGGTGACTTGTGATCATTTACGAACGCAGCGTCGATGGTCCGCGTAAAAACGGACGGCGCGAGCTTGTAGTTCCTTCAACGTTGACGTTCTGGCATTGGCCTTTTCTCTATTGAACATGGACTGCTACCGCAGAGGCTACGAGCGCGAGTGTCGCGTCAGCACCGAATAAGTTGCTCGTACCGCGCCATACTTCGAAGACAAGACCGTCGACTCGCTGCCTGAACATCTGGCGTCATGAGAACTCGCACGTTTTGCGTCTTCACTGCTCCCTGCTATGCGCGACTCCAACGAAATCGACGCCGCGTTGCGGCAGCGCCGAGAACCTCACGAGAGGAGGTCGTTTCGACTCTGTCGTCTGCTATTGCTGCTTGGTTCTCGTCAGCATAGAAACAAATATTGTTTCCAGTAATTATTTTCAGTGAATCAGTAAATCAGTGATTCCGCCGTGTCATTATTACGCACTGACTGGAAGAAGGTTTCTACCTTCGAAAAATCGCTTTGCTTTCAATTGTAACACTGATTTTACGCTGCAGTGCAGGAATTTGTGGTGGTCGGCGTGCTGAAAGACTAAAACGACCTCCTTTCGTCCGCCATTTGCCTGAGCAGCGCGCCCTCTATAGTTCGCTGGAGTCGCGAATAGCGTTCGCGTGCCGTCTTCCATGTTCCGTCGATTAGCGACGACGTCGATCACGGGCATCGTCGCGGAAATTGCCCACTTCTTTTCGCGGCAGTGCCGAAATCAGGGCAGACATCGATCGTTTTCGGCGACCGCGAACTCGTATAGTGGGCCGGAACCCAGTAATAATACTGGTGGTTGCGGCGCTTCCGTTGCCGCGTGCGTCACTTCCGGTCCCGTTTCATCTCCGCATCTTACCCTCCTCAACCTCCGCGGCGGGAAGCACGCACGGCTCTCGTCAAGCGGAGATCTTTTCGGCGCTACCCAAGGCGGCTGGAACGGCACGCTTAAAATCACAGATGACAAAAAAAAAGTAATGACTCGTCTCATTTAGTCACGCGCCCTGAATAAAAATTACGGTACAGTACAATACAGTATTTTACAACAAATATAATCAAATACAACACGATGCATTAAATACCGGGCGTCCCAAAGAGCGGCCAGGCTCTTTAAATCGACCGCAAAATTCGGTTCCTTGACTTATCGCGCTACGATTTTGTGCAGCGTTGCCACAGATGCTGCATTTTTTTTTTTTTTTAAATTTGCAAAGAGCAAAAAAAGGCTTAACTACTTTGGAACAGCAGCGAAGCCACCGGTCTTCAAACAATAGGGCTCCCTATTGTTTGAAGACCGGTGGCTTCGCTGCATTCCATAGGAGTTACGCCTTTTTTTTTTTACATTTTCCTCAGGTAAGTTCGCTCTTTGCAAATTTTATAGAAAAAATGCACCTTCTGTGGGCAACGCTGCATAAAATCGTAGCGCGATAGGTCAAGAAACCGAATTTTGCGGTCGATTTAAGGCCGGTTCTCACATGGAGCGAAGCTCTGATGTAGCGCTCCTCACGTGCCGTCAGCTACTTATCGCCTGCCACGAGCAACCGTTTTGGCGGTGCGATACAAAGCTGGTGAACGCTCCGGTCAGCACGCGCTTCAGCGCGAGGTTAGCGCTATGCTTGTAGCGCCCCGCTGCATGTGTGAACAGGCCATTAAAGAGCCTTGCCATTATTTGTGACCCCCGGTATAGTGCAGTACAATGCTATAGAATAAATATAGAGCAATACATTACATTACAATAAATACAGTACAATACTGTACAGTATAATGCAAGACCATATAATACAACGCAATACAATCTTAGCTTATTTCGACTTTGAATAGTATTCGCTCTTCCTCGCGTGAGTTGAAACGTGGTGGCGCCAGTGTGCAAATAGCCCCCAACCACTTCCGATTCTCAACTCGATGGCGGGTTTCGCAGTTTTGAAATCACATATGCACGCTAGCTTCTTGAAATGCGCACTCTTTGAGACTTAAAGGGGCATTGACACGTAAACATCCGATATGATTGAAAATGAATAGACTCCCCGTGACGATGTTTCAATGCAGCCCATATATAGTTTGGGACCGGGCATTACATGAGCACTCCATTGGGGTTCACGATAATCAATAGCTCGACAAGCATTCGGGGGGTTGGCCCGTGCCCAATCGCTGCAATGACGACAATATCCGAACGCTAACAATGTCTGGAACTCAGCGCGTGTCCTGTGCTTTGCCAACCCCGAGCGCTTGGCTATGGGCCTCCTGCGTTACCCAGGGGGTGCTGCGAAAAGGGACTTGTTAGGCCTTGTTTTGGGTAGTACAAACTTTAGCGTCTCAAACTGTCACGCATGAAGAAACGTGCCTGCTCTGGTGCGGAGCGCGAGATCACGATGAAAATACAAAAAAAAAAAAAAATTCGAACGCCGTTAAAGTTAAGACGCTAAGAGCGTGAGCCAAGAGATGCCGTTTCACGCGTTCCAAAGTAGACATGACAAAGAAAAAGAAAAATGACAGCGTCGCGACACAGGTGTTTTGACGTCACCACCCAGAGATAAGTGACGCGTACCCTAGCGGTGGTGTCATGAATTTGGCACTTTTGATTGTCTTGCGGCGTTGAGCCTGGCCGATTTATGGCGTCCAAAGGTGTTTTTTTCGTTCTTCAGCACCAGACAGAATTAAAAAAGCTCCACCAACGTTCCATAAGTAGTGCGAGGCTCAATCAGGTGAGCTTGTACCCAAAATGGGGCGCTACAGTTTGTTCGAAGCTTCAACGGGACTCAAATCACGTGGACGCTTGTTCTGGCTGCGAGTTGAGGGAGAAAAACAACGCTGCTCACTTTGCTTTTGTTTTTTTCGATTATTAATGCACGAGGAGGAAAAACTAACGCGTGTTTTATAGGTTTGTTTTCCTCGAGACCCAGATTGAGTTTAGGGGAAAGGTGCCCTTGTTTATCCATGGTTCTCTATGAAACACGTGGCGATTTCCTCTGTCCACAGTGCGGCTGGAGACAAATCATCCGCACTAGAGCCACTAAATGAGCTCCTCTCAGAGTATCGGCCCTCTTTATCCCCGACATTGTTGCGGGCGCCGCCATCTTGGTGG
This sequence comes from Ixodes persulcatus, assembly GCA_013358835.2. Taxonomy (NCBI): domain Eukaryota; kingdom Metazoa; phylum Arthropoda; class Arachnida; order Ixodida; family Ixodidae; genus Ixodes; species Ixodes persulcatus. Next base: position 19,456 of record JABSTQ010004365.1, read on the forward strand.
TTGTGCAGAGCAGACGCCACTGCCGATCGTCATGATTCAAAAGTGCGACTTCCTCAGCATTAGATTCGGTGTTAGGAAGCTCACATAATATTGCTTTGCTGTTTAAACAGTTGTGAAGGACGGAAAAGAATTGCCTGTGATTTCGGATAAAGCTTCAGATAACTGGCAACCATGATTTTAAGCCACAATATGGGCAATTATGTTTAGTGGCATTAATCTGCACTAACGGCACAGAGCATCAGCAAGGGTTGAGCACGAGCTTTTAGCAGTTGACTCAGTGCGCGAGCGCTGCATTGGCGGAGCTCCCATGGCTTCGGCCTCGCGTCTTGCTCCAAGTAAGCGTAAAATAAAGCGTAGTTCTACTTCTCACCACATGAGCTGTGCTGATCGAATCTCGAGGCAAATAACTTATTAACGTCAGGGAATCATTCTAAATAGTATTTATGCAATGTGCAAAAATCCTTGCGCCGCCTTGTTGCACATACTCAAAGTGCATTTTTAATGCGGTATTATCATCCGTTCGCCCTTAAAGGGGCCATGAAACGAATTTTGGGTTGGGATGAATGATTTTAAATTGGGACTTTACTAATCGCATATCGTTTAGTCGGCCAAAAGAAAGAGGCTAGAAAGTCAAAAGCCAGCTTTTCGGTACGAACATTTGAAAATATAGCGGACTATTTTGTACCTTCTTGCCTTCAAAAGCTCTCCGCCTTTTCACTATGATACATCCGCGGTTCCAAAAGCGCGTCACCGGCGCCAAACTGACGTCAGCAGAGCCCAGCTCACGCATTGGACACGAGAACTGCGTCACTCGGACGTATGCGCTCGTCAACAATCAATCCGTCGACGAATATTTGGATTCGCGTTCGTGGCCAATGAGTGCCCTGACGGAACTTATTGTCACTGGGGAATGACAAGTTCTATGGTGTGCATAAAAAGCACGGTGGAAGCTAGGAGTCATCGCACCGGTGCCGACGGAATGTCACGACCACGTGATTTCACAATTCGCATTTGAGTTGAGGATTAAAGCTAAGGAGGAAGAAGTAGGAAAATCGTTTCATGACCCCTTTAAGCTGAGACCAGAAGCTCCGCCTTCAGCGCGAGCTTTCTGCCCTCGCCAACACAAGTGGGAACGTGCAGGCACGCGCAACCAAAGTGTATACCTGCGGAAGCGAGCGAGCTCGCGCTGAAGGCGGAGCTATAGTCTCAGAGCATAGTAAGCTTCAAATCAGGCACATAGCCCCCCCCCCCCCCCCCCCCCCCTGAAACAAGCTATACTGTCCATAATACACATTACTGTTTCAGAAAAGCTCGAACGTTATTGCACGTTTAATATGTTGACCCTGTCAATGCCATGAGGTTTTTTATATTTTTTTAAAATTTATTATTGCATTTATCTTAATCGTTTATTTTTATTTATTTACTCGTTTATGATTTTATTTATTTCGTACCGCCTGCCATCGACAAGCCAAGGCAGAAGCGCGTACACATTGGAAAGGAGACTTGTACTCCCGTGACACAGTCAGCATATTTCCACCTCGCTGTCGGGAACGAAGCGTCTTCGTTCCGGAGAGCGTAGCGGAGGTGGGAAAACGATCTACGAAAACTCCCCATTGAAAGAGCAAAAAGGAGTGTTCGGAAACCGGAGACGGGAGCTCGTTGTGCGGTGCGCCCGACGGTCGACACGCGGCATTAGTGAATCTCCGGAGTTTCGCAATGTGCACACAATAAATACCTCACGAGGATGGGTGCCAGTGTGTCTCCCGCGAAGCGGCTCTACATTGTTCTCTCCGGTCTTGGAAAAACCGAGCGCTGTTGCGCGCTGCTTCGATCGGACGCAGCTGTTCCGCGCCGGCAGAATCTACGTTCTTCCTCGACGTCAGCTGTGCTTCTATCATCGCAGATGGCGGAAGACCTTAGTTAGACCCGCTATCTCCTTCAGGGGTCGCGACTCGCAACGCATCGAGTGTTACACTTTTCTAATGCGTCATTCGGACGTTTTGTTGCGCGGCGTAAAAAGTGTACAGAAACGGACTGTGGGGTGGAGGAGTTGAGTTTGACCTCTTCGCTCGCCTGGCAACCTTGTGCTGTTCGTGTACGCAGGGCAAGGCAGCGGCGAACCATCGTCGGGCTAAGGAAAGGTTCACCTTTCTTTTCTATTTTTTTTTTCTTCCGATCATGGGCGATTTTGCGATGTGTACCGATTGGTAAGCTTCGTATTCGTTACCTTTACCTTATTTCGGGTTTGTCGAACGCCATGGAATGCCAAGTTGTTGCTTACCCGCTAAAAATTGTCAAGGAGCGTGTTACGAGGATATAAATACTTCCAAACAGCGGGAGTCAATGTTGTTTTTTCTTTTTTCGAGGTCACGGTTTTTTTATACGTTCTACCGCTATATGAACGCCCGCATCGATAATGCCGTTACTGCGTATGCGCGCATTAGTTTTTTTGTTGTTGTTTTTTTTAGAAGATAATGACCCGATATTTTACCAACGCCTTTGTGCATGCATCGAATGCAGTCTTAGGTAGTATCACGATACTGTGACTTGTTATTTTTTTTTTTTGCGTAATTCTTTTAATTGTAACTCGATACATTTTTTTAAAGTAATTGTAACGATAACTGAAATACTTAAAAAAAGTAACTAAAATGTATCTGCAAATATACAGGTACTTTTCGCGGAAAAATTATCCTATTTTGTGAACATTGCAGCGGGTTCGGCCACGTGCGGAGGTTGTGCACCCCCCCCCCCCCCCCCCCCCCCAATTATACCCGACAAAACAAAACAAGAACTCAAAACTTTTTTTTTTTCGTCGGAGCAAAGTGCCGGCGCAGGGGGCAGACGTTATTCTACTTCTATTGTCATTTTGAATCGTGCAGAAAAGCTCATTTAGCTTTTGCTTCATTTTAACCTTTTTATGCGTGTCTCTCTCTCTCTCGCCCCGTCTTCACCCTTTCCGGCCTCATCCAACACCCCTGCCTCTTCAGCCAAGCCACAGAACCAACTCGCGGAAACACGGCACGCGTAGTCCACTGTCGTCAGGGGCGCATGCAGTGGCGGCATAGCTTACTATGCGAGAACGAGTCACAGCCTGTAGTCTGACCGGGACCGGGGTCGACGTACTTGCCCTTTCCGAGCAGCCGTGAGCCCGTGATCCACGGTCGAGTCTTTTGTTCTGCGTTGAATAGAAGAAATTAAAGAGAAAAGCGGAACGCATTCCGAGACGACTTCGTGTTGTTTTCGTTCACTCCTTGCGTTATACCTTGTTTGATAGTAACGGTCTTTTCCACTTTATTCGGTTGGTTTCGCCTTCTGCTCCACTCCCTATTATCTTAATGAAGCCGTCTCTTCATCGGTATCTCACTTTCCTGTCAGTTGAGAAAGGGTAATAAGAGAACCTCAAGGAAGAAGTAAAATGGTTGGATGGTAATTCACCGCTATCGCTCAAACGAGAGGCTGTCATGAGGAACGAAAGACAGGTGTTTCCGTGGCCCGGTTATGAACTGCACTTTGACCTTGTCGAATATGGTGGCGATAACTTCACTGCTCGCTGCAAACATTCCTCCAACCTTCGCAAGCACCTCGGGTTCAGTTTCGACTTTCGTTTTTGGACACTACCGCTAGGCATGGAGACGGAACGATGGAAGACCGACACCTCGACAGCACTCTCCAGCTTCAGCGCCTTCCCCACCATTAGGAAAGTTCGTGTGTTTATGTGTATGTTTTTATACAGTCTGAATTTAGTCTGCCTTAGTGGGCACCCGTCAAGTGCCTCTTTAGCGAGGGCCGGAATCCGTTCAGCATCAAAACAAACGTACAAAAAAAGGCGGAAAGTTAAGTTATTTTTTAAAAGCATTTGCTGGCGCGTTACAACATGATTATTTAGTCCATCTTGTCTCGAAGCAGCGAACGCTTTGATTCGATAAAGTCGTGCAACGGTAATAATATATATCTCAAAAAGTAAAAAAAAAAAAAAAAAAGTTTCCTGAGAGTTCAAATCGTAGTCCTTATGTGTTGTCATCAATGTCTTTATACTTAAATTTAAAAAAAAAGAAAAAAAGACGAAAATTTTTTTTAAAGTAATTAAGTTGCTAGACGAAGTAACTGTAATTGTTAAGCGTTACTTTTATTTTTAAATAACTCTAACATTAACTTAAATATATTTTTGACAAACTATCTGTAACTGCAACTATAGTTCCTTTTTAAAAATAACCCAAGACTGATCGAATGGTTATCGGGTATCGGAGGTATCGGGACGGTCTACTAAACTCCAAAATCGAGAGTTTTAGTAGCCCCGCTCTGAGCCTGCCCAACGCGTAGATTGTGCCGCTTCGTGGAGCGGAGCAGGCGCACGAAAACAGCAGGGTTCCAAACTTCGTAGCGAGTCGTCGAGAGCGTTGCGAAACGGTGGATGTCATATACAAAAGCACCCTGTAATAGGGAGTTTTCGTAGACCGCGTTTCCCCCTCCGCTAAGCCCTCCGCAACGGAGAAGTTGCTACTGCGCCTGCGCACCGATAGCCTTGACTGCAGAGTTCCGGGTATCGTAGCGGATTGCGGAGGGCGTTGCGGAACGGCAAAAACGATCTACGAAAACTCCCTAATGACACGCTACCGTCAACTCTCTAGACACGTGCTTCTGCTTTCTTCGGGCTGCTTGGCGATTAATTCCCACTCGCTGGAGTTACCGTAATACCGTTTGCGTTACCGTAGCCACAATTGTTCAGCGAAGAAAGCGTTTTAGCTGCCTGTGATCTTATATTTAAAATCTGGCAACCAAAAAAAAAATAATAATCGCGGTATGAGATTGCGTTGCGTTCCTGGCGTGGCGGTAACGATAAAGTTAAGGGTATTACAACGCTATGCTGAAAGAATTTTTAGGTGAAAGTTACGAAAACTTTCTATTAGGGAGTTTGTCTAGACCGTGTTTCGATTTCCGCCCCGCTCTCCGCAACGAACGCGTGCGCCGCTACTGCGCATGCGCGCCCAAGCCTTGTCTAAGTTCCGGATCTCGTAGTTGCAGAGAGCTTTGCGGGAACGGAGATAATCTACCAAAACTCCCTTCTAGGGAGTTTTAGTAGATCGTGCCGATAACTCCGATAACGATATCCGATAACAATAAAGGGTTTTTGTGGATCGTTTCAATAACTCCGATAACGATACCAATACTCCTCCACCGCCTTTGCGTATGCAACGTATCATGACATGGTATCGTTTTCGGGTGTATCGGAGGAATCGGAACGATATACTAAAACTCTCTACTATGATGCATGCGCAAAGGTGTCGGTGGAGGTATCATTATCGGAAACATCGAAACGGTCTACTAAAACTCCTACTGTATCGTTATTGGGTATCGTTATGGGTGAGCAAAAACGATCTACTAAATCTTTCTAATTGGGAGATTTCGTAGAACGTTGCGATACCTCCGATAACGATACGACGCCCGAGAAAAGGCGCCGGCGGAGTATCGGGTATTGTAATTGGAACGCTCTACTAAAACTCACTATCAGCTTAGACTACTTTCACGACACGATTTACTGCGCAGA
>JABSTQ010004365.1:30000-115151 GCA_013358835.2 Ixodes persulcatus
TGTTTTACTCTGGATTCCGCAACGACGTGTCGGATTAGCCAAAAAACTCCTCCCTCGTTACACTGGGGCTTACTGAATTCGTCTCAAAGTAAACGACGTCCCCATAGCAGTGGCGTCACTAAAATCAGCGGCGCCCGACGCCCCTCCCTCCCCCCCCCGTCCCCCTCCCCCGCTCTCGTGGCCCGCCGCGACACCCCCCAGCCCCCCCCCCCCTTTCACTGCCCAGCTGCACCCCCTGAGCGCTGCACCCGGGACGGTCCGACCCCCCCCCCCCCCCCCCCCCCTTTTGTAACGCCACGGCACCTACGTGATTGAAGCAATCCATCCAAACGACACCGGCTGCAACAAACAACGCCAAACCGTCCACATTTTAGGCCTCAAACCATTCCTTACTCAGTGACACCATGCCCAGCTTCAACTCAATGACGAGGCGTCGTTTTCTATCTGGAAGGGGAGGGGGGGGGGGGGGGGTAGTATTACGAGGATAAGGAATAGGTGGTCTGGCAGCGATCGAGTTGGGGGAGAGAAGAAGAAGAGGATCAGTTGTTTTATTTGCTGGCAACAATGTCACCTCTATCTTCTACCATACTTTCACCATATATATATATATATATATATATATATATATATATATATATATATATATATATATATATATATATATATTAAAGAAAAACACTATTGTTTACAAGATAATCTAGCAATTTACTAACCACAGTATACTGTGGTTAGTAAATTGCTAGATTATCTTGTAAAAAATAGTGTTTTTAATTTTGTTTTTAATACAGAAAATATTAAAGACAAAAAAGGGCGCTTTAAATAATATATATTATTCATGCAGAAGACCGACCGCGACGAACGTCAGGGCTTCATTATTTTGTTCGCCGAGAGCTTATTGCCTGTAGGGGCCGTCCTGTTTCTTATTCTTCACATCTCTGTATTACGGGAAGAAAAAAAAATGTTTTAAAAGTATTATTGCGTTAGCTCTTACCGTGGAGAAAAGAGCAATATTTTGGTCTTTTCTCTTATCGGCAATAATTTCAAACTTTCTCTCAAATGTATTGGTTTCGAGGAGTTTAATATTTTGTGTGGTTCGCACCAAGTCTGGTCTTCCACGTTTCTTCAAAGGCTTCCAATGCCGGAATTCCTCACGGTCATAACAAAAAAAGAAAAAAAAAAATAAAGAAATCAAGAGAGAAAGCCGCGAAGGGAAAAACAAGACAAAAAAGAAGTTCGCGCACGTTTCAGGGTCTCTTTAACCCTGTTTCCATTTTGCCGTTCTTCCATCTTCCAAGCTCGCTCCAGTTGCGCTCTAAAAGAGAGGGTTACGTCATCTTGACGTCACTTCCACTTCGACTTCGCTCCTCCAACACAACACCGCGGCGGCGTCCGCTGGCGCCTCTCTTCCTCCTCTCCGTGCCTCCGGAAGTCACGTGCTCGTGCGCGTCGTCACTTCTGGTTTATCCCTGTGCTCGCTCGACGGAGGCACGGAAAGGCAGCGGTGTACCAACACACCACACGCCAGATGCGGTGCTCTTGTCTGCACTTTACTAGGGAGTATCTGCAGGCGTTGCATTCCCTTTTGTTTTGTTTCCTTGCTTCTGCCTCGCAGTTTCTTGTTCTGCTTTATTTTTTTTTACGCGTACCGTAAATTAGAAAGCAACACGCTCAACCATCTACGAAAAAGGAGGTTTGTGATATATGAAGAAGACGTACAAAAAAAAAAGTGTTTTGTAATGGATGCGCCTTTTTATTACACTGTGGCTTGCTTCCAACTGATCATTACTGGAACTAGCTTTTTAGTGCTTTAGCTGTATAAGGTGGCTTGCGAGTTACATGGCATAAAAAACCCAGTTTCCGCTTTATTTTTTTGCGTTATTTCTTTTTGTGACTCAAAAAGTCACAAAACGTTTTGAGTTACTCAGTGACTCAAAAAAAAAAAAAAAAAAGAACGTTTCGAGACACCGGGAAGCGTAATCGCATTTGTTGCGTTTTGTGAATGTATTCTAATTAAAACTGGCTGAAGACATCATCAACTCCTACTAACACATTGAAGACTTTTTTTGTATGTATTGCTTCGATGTTTTTAGCGCGATGCATAAATAATAATTATTTTCAAATGAGAACACTGAGATAGGCGGACACTTTATTTCCGTATCTCTACAGCAAGTATATACACGTTTTTTTTTTTATTGCAAAAAATAAGCTATGAATCGTTGAACGCCCATTCTCCACCCGAATGTAGCGCTAGAGGTCCGAATCAGATGCTGAAATTTCAGCACTAACCGTTATCTTATTCAAAAGTTATAAGTGATTTTCTGAAATTTTCAATGGGAAAATGGCGACCAATGGACTTCTTATAATAGTTGCCGGACGAATATTGGTCCCATTTTCCCATCGAAAATTTCAGAAAATCAACTTTTGAATAAGATAACGGTTAATGCTGAAACTTTGGCATGGAGTTCGGACCCCTAACGCTACATTTGGGCGGAGAATGAGCTTTCGGTAATGCATAGTTTATTGTTTCAAAAAACAACAACAATCTTTAATTTTTTTTTTTTTTTTTTGGAGGGGGGGAGGAACGGACACCCTGTGCATACATTGACATATGGCAGCTCTGCGGAGTTACGGTCAACAACGCGCGAAAACGAAACCAAAACTTAAGAACCTCGGGACGCACTTTACGTTACCTCAGATTCCTCATGTTGTTCTAGACCGTTATCGGAGTTAACTGAACACCGTTGACTGCCGTGCCTTTGCCCAAGCTGTAACTTCAGAGATCGTCGAGTATCTGGCGCGAAAAGTCAAAAGCGGAAGCGCAACAATCGTCGGAAACGTCGTACGGCAGCGGCGGCGCTGTTCCGCAATCATGGATTGCTCGCGCCAGGACGCGAGAGTTGAACGCGCTGCTTATCGGGCGGTTTGTTCAGGACGTGCCGCCATCTTGATTGTCGCCCGTGACTACGTAAAATGGACGGGGTCTGGAGGCCCGGCGCTGGTGATCGCCCGCAAGGTACGGTGCCTAAACATTTCTTTCGACTCCGCGAATTAGTGGCAGAGCTCCGGGTCCGGTCCGCGACAATGACGAGCGACCGTGACGCTTCGTGCGCGCGCGTGTTGGTCCGTGCTTGTGCGTGCGGGTCGTACGGGACCCTTTGCGCCGACGGGCCAGCGCCATGTTACCCTGCTTTTCGCTCTCCGGAGCGACTCGCTCGCCGTGTTTGACTTTCTCGATCTCGGCAGAACGCGGTGTAGTTGCGACGTGGCTCGGAGTCGGTGGCCCGTGGTTTCACGTACGGCCCTATGCGGTTGTTACGTGCGTACGGCACGCCTAAAGTGGTTGCTGCTGGACGCCCTAGTTCCGTGCGGTGCACGAAGGCTCTGCTCCGGAGGGGTCTCTCTACCTCGGCGAATGTTTTTAAGCCTAATTGGTACGGCAGCCCGCTCGTTCTGCCCGGTTTTCCGCCCGTCGTCGTCGCTGAAAGCGGATGTGGACGGTGTCGGAACGTTGTGCGGTCTTCCTAGTCGCCAGTTTGATGGGAGGTCGTGGGTGTCGCTCGCGTTTTGGGCGAGCGCAGCCGAATGTCATTGAGCGGAGCAGGCGAGGGCTTGTTCATGCGTGATACGGGACGTCGTCTAAGCCTAATCTTGTTTCGTATCGGCCGCTTTTTCGCCGCCGCTTTGGGTCGTCTTGCTGTATGCCCGGCTTCGGTCAGCTCCGCGAGTGCGATTAATTGAGACCCGCATGTGGCGGCGTCAGCTGACGGCCCGCAGGACGACGGCGCTTGGATCTAGGGCATGGGATGACAAGTGTCTCCCCCCCACCCCCTCCCCCCTCCTGCCCGTCGCTGAGGGGGCAACTGGCTTCGCCCGTCGAAAATTCCTCCGTTTTTTTTTTTCTTTCGCGGCAACTCCGCTTCGCCCGTGATTTGTTTTCGGACCTTGGAACGTCTCCCAAATCCGTAAAAGCGGAAAATATAGAACTTGATAGGCTTGGATGGCCAGCATCTATGGGAGGGGATCCAGTGCCGATTACAAGAATTGGCCCTTTTTTTTTTTTTTTTCTCCCTCGCCTTAGGAGAGAACGAAGCCTTCGAGGCTTCGTTCGTTGTCGTCATCATTTCTAGACGGCATGGTGGCTCGATAAAGAACGCGATCGCGCTTCGATGCTTGGTTTAAGCTAAAAATGGCCAGGAAGCCGGCGTTGTTAACCGAGCGCAAGCGCGACCTTGAACCTCAGGTTGCCCCCCTCCGCTCCTTTTCCTTGTTTTGTGGGAAAATAAAGATGGCGCTCGGCGGCCCCATCTGCATACCGAAACTCGGGAGCTCCCGGGCGCCTGTGCGGTGTGCCGAACAATATGCAAATTAATGTAGCGGATTCCTGCGCAACTCAAGGTCGTTGAAACGTAACGGGTCACACGTGCGAGTTAATATGTAAACAAAGACAGGGCACAGGAAAGTAAAATTGGCCGCTGACGTAATCACTGCTGGTTGCCGCGTTTCTTTCTGGCGGTGCTATATTTGTTTTTGACGTTCTGGTTCATAAGTGACACATCGTCCTTTTATTTTGGAATCGCGTTCGGTATTATTGTTCTGGAAGTTACGTAACACTGCGTGTTTGGGAAAACACTACGTTGAAAGCGTAGTAGTAGTTTTTGCTAGGCGTGTTATTTGTGTGGAGCGCGGGTAAGAAAATGTGGTCTGTGTTACTCATATTTCAACGTGGAACACTGATGAAATTAATCGGGATGTTGTGCACTGGTGCCGTTGTGCAGATATGAACCATGTTCATTTGATCAGACACACTCCAATCCTTTCAATGATGTAGAGATATTTTCTTTTGCTTTTGGCTAAAATGTCTGGACTTGGTACCACTGGTACCACTTAGAAAAAAAAAATAAAAGAGAAGCAACTCTTCATTTGTTTCCCCTACTCATGTCTGCAGGTTATGCTATTCCTTGGCTTCTCCTTTGTGAGGCCTAAGATATATATATAACAAAGTAATAGAGAGTATAACTTGTTTATAGAAGTATGCTATTCTTGAAGCATGTAGATTTATTATATACATTAGACAATTTTTTTTTTTACGGCCATAATATTTTGTGGTCTCTTTTGTTTGTGCAAATGAAAATGACAAGAAACAGCACTACCCACATATTGCACATTCCAGAGGCATACAGCTAATCAGCTTCGATTCAATGCCAACAAGAGTTCTCATCAATGCCTATCCTTAAGCAAAGCAAATGTTTTTTTGTTTTGTTTTTTTATTATTATGGGGTTCATAATAGGAAAGAACATACACCAGTTTGCATCACATTTCATATTCGCGACTCCAGCAAAACGGACGCCACCAAGCGGGAAAACCGGAAACCAGCCGGTCCAGGTCGCTTTGCGCTTCTCCGCGTCTCTGGTGGCTTTCGCGGACGCGTGTTGTCGGCGCCGTGGCGAACAATGTAATTTGACGAAGGTCCGAAAATTTCTTAAGTTTGCTTGAGTGTTAATTAGTGTGGTGAAGCCTCAGTAGATTGTTTCCTTCCATCACGTGCTTCAAAGCCCGTTTACTCCACAACCACGGCCGCTGGATCTTCTTTCGCGCGCGCGAAAGAAGATCCAGCGGTCGTGCCACAACACACGGTCGCGTGCTTTCGATTTCTTGGATGGGGAGGAATCACGGAAAAGCGTTTTGATTTCTTGTCTGTCTCGAATCACATTCAAAGTGACGACTACTTGGTAACTGATAAGGCGTTTCTTTATAAGGATGTAGAACAGTGGACTGAGGACGACAGACGAGGTGTTTCACTGGAGTTAACACCAATGTTGCAGTCAAGTGAATGGGAAGGTTCGATAGCTGCTCTTCTTGAGTTTGGTTGTGTTTGATTAGCTTCAAGTTTGAGCCACCCATGCCGGTCGGTGCGTTGGCTATTCATCTTGGCTGCTTTTCGCCGAAAAAGCCTCTGGACCGCACCGAAGGAGTTGGGCTGATTTCGCAATTACTTGATTCTGGAAAACCTGCTCGCTGCATATGATTAATGAGGGGAATTGTCTGCTTTCAAAAGGTGGGGGACGCGTCTCGCAAAGTTAGAAGCCGTCACGACATTATGATCTATCGCGCCTCCAATATTTATATTATACCCCCCGTCGAAGCCAGCACCAATATACGTCTACATTGCTCAGGTACTGGCCACAAAAAATACTCATTTTTTCCGTCCAGGATTCGAAGTCAAGTTCAATGCAGAGAGGTTCTGCGTGAATCTCCGATAAGGACTCTCTTCAGTTTGTCCGCATTCGTCTCCGTGCTACCGGCTAGAAGCATTTGGCTCTCTCTGTCTGTCAAATATACTTTTATTCAGCAGTTCACTTCATAGCTAATCAACTAAGCTCATATTTCAACCCGAAGAATATACTAATATTGCTTTAGTGGGGCATAGTACATAATATAATACAAAACCCGCAAATTCGTCAAAATGACTCCTCGATTGCTACTAAAACCTTAATTGAAATACGAGTATCAGCTGCTTAGTGGGGCGCCCGCGGGTTAACATGCTTCTTGGCTCAAGAAGCGCTTGCTTAATTTTCGTAATTTTTCTGCAGCCTGTGTTGTTGACCGAGCAGACGACTGGAGCTGTTTCTTAAACGCGGATACGCACAAAAGCTCGATTTCGCGGACAGATAAGTCGCATGGTCGAGACATGAGAGTTAGCTGAAAATTACTCTCGGTGGAACAATTCTGTAATCATAGCCGCTTTCCTTAGCTGATCAAAACTGATCAGAGTCTATTACCGTCTCTCCGGGGCCCATAGTTTCGGTTTTGAACGAAATCCCCGAAACGAAAGTTTGACATGAAAAGAACAAAAAACCCCGGGAAAACAAAACTATGCTCTGCAAGTTTATGTGCACCGGCTACACTTAACCGACGCAGTTCAAATACCTATAAAATTGGGCATTAAACAAAAGAAAATGTGTTAAATTGAATGCGCCACCCGTTCAGGCGGCCCGGCCGAGCCGACGCGACCTGGACTCAGCCGCCATGTTTGTTTGGTGGTGGCGCCCCCTATAGGTCGCTGGAGTCGCGAATTGCTTATTACTCTAGATTTTGGTATGATCAACATACAGGCATAAAGATATCCTTTAGGTCAAATAATAGTGTTTGTGTGATGCAGGGGTTCGTTGTGTATAGCAAACTCCATTCTCTCCTAAACATGTGCTTATGCACAAGCAAGACCATGTGGTGTTAGAAGCCTGGGCAGAGTGCCAATACTGGAAAGCTGAGAAGCATTTTCAGGATTCTGTCATGTGCTTAAAACCCATTATTATTGAGTTATTCATGGTTAAGGGACAAGCCAACAAGTTTAGGCAAATGTTCACACTAAAGGCCCGTTCACACTCTTGCGACCTCTTAAACCTGGGTTCCTTAAAACTTCTTAAACCAGAGGACACACTGGCATTGTGGCGCCATCTATGCGGTGACCCTGGAACTGCATTTCAGAAGAGCGAAGGTTTTGCGGGATTTCCGAGGTCAAATGTGCGTAATACCCATAGAAAGGCTCGTTTATAACATTGACAAAAGTTTTTCGAGCCAAGAAAGAAAGGATAATGCGCGAGAGAAATAAAAAAATATGCCGGACTGCCGAGTTTACAGTGCTACCCAATAGATGGCGCCAGTGTGTCCTCTGGTTTAAGAAGTTTTAAGCAACCCAGGTTTAAGAGGTTGCAAGAGTGTGAATGGGCCTTTAAGCTTACCAGTGCTGCTGAACCTTTTAATTTAGGTTGCTCAAAACAACTTGTGAGTGCTCTGAGCCTACAGAACTGAGATTATTGAGTTACATTTTGTGGAACATATACATGGTTATTACCTCACACAAACCCTCTGTCCGGACATGGGCAGTGTAAACAAAGCTTTTCTCTCTCACACGAGTTTGAATGTTTGACTTTGAACATGACTTGCTTGGTGTGGTAAGTCCAACTGGTGCTGGCACTGTCTTTTGTAGTGCGCTTTTACTGGAAGGTGGTGCTTTAAGCTTGATTTGTCATTGTTTTGTGTCCTTCTGTTTCCACGCAGGCTTCCCAAATGTGACCCAACTTTTGATAGTTGGACTGAGATGAGCGTGGTCACCAATGTAGTTCTCAAGAAGCGGAGGAAGCCGGAAAGCAAACCCCAATCCCAGTTGTGAGTAATCTTTTCTTTTTTCTGTTTGTTCGTTGCACTTTCATAGCGTACAGAAATAGGCTGATCTCGTCAAGCCTTTGACTCATGCGTGACGTCGCCATAACTTCAGTCCACAGGATGCAGGCGGCAGTGCATGAGACTGCTTGTGCCGTTCCGTGCTCTGTGTGCACAGCACAGCAGCGAGGTTGTCGCACATGCAGAAAGACCAATGTTCCCTAGATGCATAACGGCAGCGGAGGCATAGCCCAGCTGTCTGGCGAGATCAGTTTGTTATCCCTCTTAAAAAGCTGAATTTTTGTTTGAAGATAATGCGAGTGACAATTGTAAGATATCCAGGTTTCAGCCCTATATGTTGCCTGAATGAAATGCTGTAAGTAATTGTCTTATTAATTTTGATTTAGCAAGTTGCTTTTTCATTGGCAGCACTCTTGCATATTTGATTGTGGTTCTGCTGGCCATTGTCTTAGAAGTTTTCAAAAATACCTTGCATACTTATGACTCTGGTTACTTACCATATCACCATTCATATTTCCTTTTTGGGTGAAGTTGTAGCTGTCTGGTATGCATCGTTTAGATGCGAGAAAGGGGTGAAGGTAATTGCCACACTGCTTGCCTCACTTGAAAAAAAAAGTGAGAGGCACAAAACAGATGCCTTATTAAGAATCTCAGTCTTGTCTTATGGCTATAATTATTTCAATGACAAACATTAAAATTTGAATGGTTTTCAACAGTTGAACTCTAGTTAGTATTATGGTTTTATTGGCCTAAGGCACATCATGATAAGCTTGGGACACATGCAGGGTACTCCCCACCAACCTGGCTGACTGTCCACCCTTGCTATGTCCAACCCATCTCTATATTTTGCCCACCACCAAACAAAACTGTGCTGATTTTAAAAATGTGTGATGCTCGAGATTGTTGCGTTTGGCAGAATTGTGTGGCACTACTCAACAGAACTGCATAATCCCTGCAAACGAAATCACTGCTGTGTGGCAGAGAAAGTGCAGAGAACAACAAAAGTTGCAGCAATGGCACTCTCCTCCCTGCAAATTGTCAGATGTCCAGATCTCAAGAATTTCTAAGGAGAACCCTGGACACATGAAACCTTGTTTCATTTGAATGGGCATTTTAGGAATTAATTTCATCAGTTTCTCTTTTAAGCACAGTGCAGGGTTTGCTTAATCTCCATACGGTGCTGTCAAGCAGACCAAACAGTATCATTAATGGATCACCACCACTGATAGTACTAGTAGTATCAATACTACACCATACCATTCCTTGTCTCTGTTGTGAACATTTTTGCTATACACAAACTGTGTCATATCTGGAAATGTTCCAGGTTTTATGCTTAATACAGTACGCATGCACATAAAAGCCACGAAACTTCGTCCATATCACTGTTCGCATTCATAGAAAAGATTATGGAGCTTGCCACTAGTGTATTTATAGCTTGACTTATGGATATCTGGACCTGGACAATAGAATATCCTTCAGCAGTTTTATTTTTTTTATCTTATGGGGAACCAACTACATGTTTGGTTTTGATAGAACAATGGATCTGCTGCTGTACAGTGCGTGGAGGAAGTTTTGCTTCTACATTTCAAAAATGCCCGGTCAAAACCGAAGCTGTGACATCTTTTGCACCCCGAGAAGTCACTTGTATAAACTTCATCAAAGTAGCTTATGATGGGATGTGGAAATGGTAGAGGCAGCCAATGTGGTTGAAGATCTGAAGAGTAGTAATGCAAACACTAAAGTAAGAGTGCTTTGACTGCAGTGCTGATGTCCTAGATTGATTTTGACTATTACAGATAATAATTAATGCTAGTGGTACCATACTCAGTGATCAGAGTTTTGATACCTAACAATATAACCTCCTTGTAAATAGCTCAGTTAGGTATGTAAATTTAAGTGAACTGGGACTTTGCTTTCTCGTCTTGGGAGTTAAAAGCCTACCAGCACTACAACTCCGGGTCTAACCCTGTTGCTACTTTCTAAATTCAGCATTGTTTCAGCAGTGGGAATTAACCTTGTCTTAGGATGTCATGCTATTCAGGATTGCACTCTGTGCTCAGGAGTTGTGTTCAAGTTTGCTCTTAGGGACAACTCTCCACTGTCAATTCAGATGTTTTCCGGGTGTTTTAAGGTTCTTGCCTTATGGTCACTTCTTTTATTAATGTATTGTAACTAATAATTCTACGCTTCTTTTCACTGTGAAGTCTGGTTTGTAGAGCCAGTACTACGGGATAGCTTTACATAGAGCAGGTATTCCTGTGCATCTAGTGCTTCTTTGTTTGTGTTTATAAACCACCATGCTGGCTGTAAATATGCCTCTGATTTTCTATGTTTTATGCCTAAGTAAAATTTGCAAATGCGTTATTTGTTTTCTAATGTTTTTAAAACTGTGAAGTTGGTGTCCTACTTTTGGACAGCTACGTGTTCGTAGCAGGTCTGTGACCACGAGGCTTGCACATTTTTCCTGGCGACCGCAGTTGCCAGGTGGCTTGTATGCTCACCTGACAGCAGGATGTAGGTGTGTTATTTCTTGCCAAGCTATTGCCAACCCAGCTGTCTTTTTTTCTTTTCTTTTTTTTCGGTGCTGCTTTCAGGAAAAAGTGCCTTAATGAAAAACACCGACGAGAACAAGAGAACATCTACTTGGAGGAACTAGCAGAACTGATATCTGCTAGCATTTCTGACATGAATTCCCTGTCCGTCAAACCAGACAAGTGTGCCATACTGCAGGAGACGGTCAATCAGATTCGCCGAATCAAGCAACAAGGTATCATCTGCCTGCCTCTCCCTCACAGACTCGTTTTGATGTTGGTAGGAAACAGTATTGCATGTGTTGCACTAGTATTGGCTCAAGGGTACCGGTACGTCTGCCTTACGAACCCAGCGTAACGTCGGTAGGAGACGGTCTCGCACGGGCTCTGTTACCATTGGTGCAAGAATGCATTCTTACGTTGGTTGCTACTGTCTTAAGGCCGTTAGCGTTTAGGAGCTTTTAATTGTTTCATTTTTGCTCATCCCTTTTGACATTGGCATAGGTTTATGGTCAGTCCTCTGAATCAGTTCCTTCGGTCTGATATTGCTACTTCCCGTGATGTGAAAGAGAACCACCACTCTGAAAAAATTTGGTCGTAATTGAGGCAAACTCTGGGAAAATGCAGCAAAACTGTTGATCAGCCTGCTTACGTGGCCTTTAAATGTGCCTGCATCATGCGAGCACTTTTGACGCAACCGACGCGCCTTCCAGAGATTGTGCAGATTTTAACCTTGCCCTGCAGTGGTACGGTATCTAATCTTCAACCATTGTGTTCGGTGGGCACGTTTTAGTGAAACCCGGTTACGAACGAGACACTTACGCCGTCCCACCTTCCTCCCATTTTTGTTTCCTCATTGGATCACTTTTAGCAGAGAGTGGACAGAGTGACGACTTGCAGCAGAGTGAAGTTTCGTCCAGTAAACCTACCATTTTGGGCAGTGACGTGTTAGGACCGCTACTGCTCGAGGTGAGTACCGATTCTCTTCGTCATCCGTGGCTCCTCTTAATGTCCAAGTTTAATAAAATTTGTACTTTCAGTTGCAGTTTCTTTTTTTTTCTTTTATTACTGCGCAATATTGGCCGGAGGCACAAAGCTTTTCACCGCGACCGGATTATGTCGCTCGCAAGCTAAACTAAAGGATGGACCGCTGCTTTCCGCACTTTCCAAGAGAAGGCTGAGAAAATGTACAAAAGGAGAGAACTTGGCTCTGTTTTACTTTAGGTCGTACTGCAGCCGGCACTACGATCTAATGGAGCCAATTAAGCTGTGCTAAAAGTGCATCGTCGAGGCGCTTGTCGTTTTTGCACATTTGCCGTCAGCAGCTAAACCAGTCGCGCACAGAAGGATGCTCGAAATCACGGCGCATTGCTGTGCGCAATTGGTTTGGTCAAAGACGACGAGCGCCGTGACAGTGCGCTTTTTGGTGTTGCATGATTGGCTCCAACGAATTGTAGTGTTGGCTGCGGCCAGGCTTGGAGTGAACGGAGTATAATTGCCATTCCTTCAGACAGGATGCAAGGTGCAGCCTTCTTGCCTGAAGAGCTTTAGCTTGTGACTGGGTCGTAATGCAACTTCCATTCATTACCGCTTGGCCGTATGCAGACGCTTCGAGCCTCATCTGCGACGCTTTCTGACCATTACGACGCTAGTTCCCGATTCGTGGGTTGTTAAAAGGCCACGTTTCTCCACCTGCATCAACCTAGGCTTTTGAACACGAGTCATCAACATGTCTCTGATGTTTTCCTTCTTTTGTTCCCCTCCTTGCCTGCAGGCACTCGACGGATTTTTGTTTGTAGTGAACACGGACGGGAAGATAGAGTTTGTGTCCGAGAACATCACTTCCTTCATCAAGTACACGCAAGACGACCTTGACGGGAAGAGCATCTACAACATCATTCACCACGGAGACCATGGTCGCTTCAGCAGCAACCTGCTGCCCATGTCCATAGGTGAGCCGCCTACGGTTGAAGAGTGGCCGGGTTGTGATCCTACCGCCGCCTTGCTTTTTCGAGAGGCACGTTGTTTGCCCATCCCCTTACGGTCCAACAGCCTCGCTGAGCTAGGCATCTTGCTTGCTAAGTTTTGGAACTCCGCCCATGCGTCAGGATTCAAGTTGGTGCCACGGATTACACGAGACTGGTAGCTTCAGCTGGGAGTGAAAGGCGGTAGAATGCGGGGATTGCTTGTTTGTGCTGACCATGTCGCACTCTTGATGCCAACTGCCCGTCGTCTCTCCCACGTGCCCTGCAGGGAATGGTTTTGGCTGGACCTCTGACCTCGCCCCGCCCGCTCTCGCCCTCCCTGGGGGCCCCAGCAGCAAGAGTCGTTCGTTCCACTGCCGTTTTCTCGTCAAGCCTCCCGATGCCGCGGAGGAGACCGTGGAAGAGAAGCAGACGCGCATCTCTCAGTACGAGAACATGCACATCTCCGCCATCTTTCTGCCCTACCCTGGCGACAAGAGCGAAGGCACAGACTCCGAGTCCGGTCAGTCTTTATTGCCTCTATGGGTCTTTCCTCTTAACCGACCCCATCTTGCAAGTTGCAGGCTACGCTTTTGAAGGCAAAAGTCCGAGAGCATATTTGCGCAAGTTCCTCTGTATACGGCGTCTGCAGCAGTGACCGTTCAAAAGCAAAAATCTAAAATAAATGGTGCTTAGCATGTGCATTACTCAATGCATTCTTCTTTTTTTATTTATTTACTTCATATATTTTGTACAGGGAAGGCGAGCATGTGCAGTGCGCACATGTACCTACGTTCCCAGCATTCTTTTTGGTGCTTATAGGGTAATTAGTCGGAGGTCTATTCAGTTTAGTTTCATTCTCGACTGTGCACTTGCAATACAGGCACTGCGGGTGTGCCCACAAACCCGACTGCTGAATGCCACGGAGCGAATACACCACAAAAAATGCGACGATTTTCGCTTGGCAGCAGTCACCCTGCGTGTTGCATCGTAACAATGGCTGCTGTGCCTTTGCGCAAGGCAAACGTGTCGCCAATCGGAGTTGTTGCTTTTTTGCAACATATTCGCTCCACGGAGCACCCTTCGTCAGCTTTGCAAGGTTCAGACCTGCTATTTTATAGCAGACGGCAAACAAATGAAGCAGACCAAGGCAACGAACGTGTAAAAGTGCACACAAAAAGAAAGGGTAAGGGTTCGACAGCTGCACCGTTACCGCAACGTCTTTGTGCGGCAGCAGCGTACGTGTCCGATCCTTCCTTTTGGGTGCGCGATTATACGTTCAGGCTGGTTCTGTCATCGACACGAACCAAATGACTGAGCTTAGGCCCATGAAAGCTTAAGGATCCAGAAAGGCAATTTCTGGCAAAAAAGCTTATTTGTTGGTTTGTGCAAACATTTTCCAGTAAGTTTCTTAGTCATGCACGATAATCACAAAGAGCATGGCAGATCTGTGGAGGGAAAATGTGTTTGAAAGAAATCTTATTAAAAAAAAAAATTATGAATTGCTCGTATGATTATTAACGTGAAAAGCACATTGGTAAGTGCAGTTCTGTGTAGCTTCCTGCCTGGTGTTTTTTGAGTAGGAAGGCTTCCAGAACGTAAGCCAAGGCCCAGATGGGCTCATAATCCATGGTGTGAGTATAAATGTGAAGCTTCATTGACAGTCGGGGCTTTCTGCTTTCGCTGCAGGCTTTGTACAGTGCTTGTCTGTCGAGACTGATCTTGAAATCGCCTTTCTACTTACCTTTTCTTGTTCCTTTTTTTTCTCTCCGCAGAAGTTCAAAACTGCCTTGTTTGTGTTGCCCGCCGCATCCCTGCAAACGAGAAGATCCCATCCTCTGTAGGTGTGGAACAGTTCACGACACGCCTTGACCTCAGTGGGAAGATTCTTGCTGTCGATACCAGGTGCGTACGTAGGGAAACTGCTGTGCAGGACAGCATCGTGGGAAGGTTTTCATGCATCATGCTAGTACTGTGGCACTTCAAAGATAAGGCCAAGGCTCAGTAACTGCAAAAGTCTGGCCTGTAAATTGAATGAAGTGTTACACCCATTTGTGATGGACCTTGAAGAGCTAGTTTTAAAACCAGGAAGTCTCGAGGAGTCCTCTTCAAAAACAATTCAGCGATTGGCTCATTTTCCGTGACCGGGGGAACATTCCTCAGTATGTGGGGTTCACATTTATTAAATTTGTCATCCAGAGGTGGTCCAGTTGTGCCATTTGCACTATTTTGATATTCTGCCGCTTGTTTGTGCCTTGCTGCGCCAAAGCGAACGAACCTGCGAACGAATTGGTTTTCGGAAAAGTTTTTGTTTTCATCTGGCAACTGTGAGATTCTAGTGGGGGGTTGGCCATCACAATCCAATCCAGGCTTGCAGCTCTGCAGCATTGTTCCCCACCAATTTTACCAACATTAATAATGCAGCACCTTTCTAACAGTCTCAGTTGGATTTTGAGGTGCACTACTAAAGATGAACGTGCGCGAGTAAATATTCTTTTCTGCGTGCTCATCAACGAGGTAGAGGGGCTTCGAGCTATAAACTGGTATCCCGTTCACCAGGCAAAAGTGACCCCCTCACCCCGGCTGCCGCCATATTCTACAGTTTTTACCACTAGACACGTGACCGTACCCAATCCTGAGCTGAGATTTGTATTCTGATCGCTGTAAAAAAACACGAACTATTTTTCGATACTTGTTAACCCCAGAGATCAGTGTCTAGCTCCGATAAAAACCCAATACAGCACCTCAGCTGACAGCATTTAGCGGAGCCATTGCGAAGCCGCCTGAGATTTTGTCATAAAGCACATTTTGAGCTTAAAACAAGCGAAACATAACTTATCTTGTTGCTTCTGTTATTAAAGATCAATAAGCAATTATCTGTCTGCGGTACTTCGTTAAAATCTAGACAGAAAACTGTAAGGTCACATGTCCAGTGGCCAAAAATGTGCAACATGGCGGCAGCCGGGTTGCGTTCCCTTTCAGCTGCCAGTTCGTTGCTCTAAGCACCTCTACCTTGTTGGTGCCCATGTTCAGAAGCGTGACACTGTTTTATAGAAATGTGCTCGCTCGCACATGGTTTCCATTTCTTTAGGATGCTCGGTTGGGACTGCTTGGTTACAAATTGTTCCCTTTTCTTATGTCATGTGATGTGAATCCTTGATTGTACTAGTATTCGTTAAAACGGCGGTACATTGGGGAGCCCGGAATAATTTAATTCATTAAGCTTTTGTCTACTAACTTGGGAGTTTTGGGTAACTAGATCGGTATCACAACCTAGAAAAAGCAAAGCAAGCCATACGTTGCATCTTTCCACAGTGAGAGATAGTCAGGAAGTGTCGTTGTAAGTAAAGTGTTTTTGACAAAGCATGTTGTCTTTTGGAGTTACGAGGTCCAGACAATTTTGATTTTCTTGTCACCCGAGAAGACTTCGTATGTGCCAATTTACCTACCTTCGTTATCCAGAGAGGGTTAAATTGGTACTCTACATCGAATATGGTGATAGTTAGCATGCTTACATCAATTCTGCTACATTTTTCCACTAGCACCAGTTGAAACAAAACGCAAATTTGACTAAGATTATGGCACGGCTTCACAGCAGTTGAAGGGCTATTTGACTAGTACAGTATAACTGGGGTTCTTTATGGGCGTCACGCCGCTGATTACATGAATGCGTGCCAGCATCACTAATAGGCAACTGCACCGAATTTCTCCAAACTTGCACATGGGCTGCTCCAAAGCCGCCCCAAAACACAATTACTTAAAAAAAAAAAAAAGGTGCTTCAAAACAAGATTTTTTATGCTCCAAATTTCACTCCAGACTCGACTGGCTGGACCACCCCTGGTTATCCAGAAACAAAAATGAGAGACGTTGAATTTTCACACGAAATGCTGCCAAAATTGTGGTCTTCCCACTTTTGTGCCGCAGTCCTGGGTTCAGGGTATTGGAACTCCACCAACTAACCCACACACTCATTGCTACTTCGGCAGACGAAACCAGTAGTTTTGGATTCCTCCTTAGATCCCTCCTGGCATCACAGTTGCAAAAAGCAGTTGTATTCTGTCCGGGAAGTTGGTCAGCCCCACTGTGCGTCTGGTGTCTCTGCTGTAGATGAGAAATTTAGCCAGGGCTGCTAGCCTGGAACCTTTAACATGCATCACGCGGTAGTGGTGCAGAGCGCGACACTGTTAGTGCGAACGAACGAGCGATCGCCAGTTTTCTGTGTTTTTCTCTTAAAACCGAAAGGTTTTCATCAAAGATATCATTGTTATAGAAAGAGCTCATTTAGGGCTCTAATATAAGGGGTAAATTTGTGTGCCCACTAATACTGTCTCCTAATGAAGTGCGAAAAGGCACCGATGTCGTGTTCGCGCTAACAGTGTCGCGATGTGTACACAACCGTGCGCAAGAGCGATGTTCATCCGGATCGAAACGGATGGGGATTGAGCCCAGGATCCCTGGGTTCTGCAGTGCAATTTTTCACTCCACATGCTCGAAGGTGCAGCAAATGAACACACTCGGCCATTGATCCCTCCCTCCCTCATCATAGCTGCAGCATAACTAGTGAGATGAAGTGCCCAAAAAGGGCACATCGCTGACGCCATCTGATGACTTTCGTTGCAGTGGGGTATCGTCTACGTACAGTCAGTACCTTAACAAGTCCCTTGTGGGACGCGTCATCCAGGAGCTTTGCGACTCGAGGGAGCTCCAGAAATTGGATCAGCACCTCAAAGAGAGTGAGTCTGTCGCATTGACGACGACTACCCATGGAGCCATTTGCTGACCGGAAGCGTGTTCCTCCGCAGCCCTGCACCACGGCCTGCACACGAGCGCCATCTACCGCCTGAAGGTCACGCAGGACAAGTCTCTCCTGGTCCAGACGAAGAGCAAGCGCTTCAACTACAACCAAGTGACGAACGAGCCAGAGTTCATCATGGCCACTCATTCCATCATCAGGTTTGGATCAAAGTTCCACCTTCATCTTTCCATAATGATTGTTGGCAGTTTGTATGGGAGCAGTTCGTTGTCCCGCATTATACCGTCGGTGGTTTTCAGTTATCTGTGGTTGTTGATGATAGGTAGCCTCTGTTGGGACTATCATTTATTGTGAAGTATGGGTATTTCCAGTAGAAACTGGGTATTAGTAAGATAACTATAGTCCGTTGCAACTCAAGAAGGTAGGGGGAGGGTAAGACGGGCCGCGGAGGAGAAAGCAGACGTAACGCTAAAGTGAGAAGGAGGTTTCCCCCTCTCTTCTCCAGCTTTCCGTCTGCGTCCTCCTCCCTGGCCCGTCTTACCCTTGCCCTACCTTCTTGAATTGCAACGGACTATAAAAGGGCAGGAGTCAAGACACAACTCTCAGGCACGCTCTTTGCTTACTATAGCCGTCTGTACCTCGGCCTGTTTTCGTAAAACCGGAATGAACTCGTTCACTACCCTAACTGTGTGTGTCTATATGTTTCGATATGGCTCTTAGTTTGCTTTAATTAATGAAGAAACCTTAGCTGCTGTTGTGCTTCAACCCAAAGCCCTATTATTGGTGGACATGCTCGAAGGAATGAAGAGGTTATGGCGTAAAAGTGTCTATGGAAGTTGTTTTTTCAGCTCTACATGAACATAGCAGTGTTGTTTTTAATATTGACATTTAGTCTTTCATTCAAGGCCGCTCGGTCTTGTTGGGTGCACCAAGCAGGCACGTAGGCAGGATTCTGTTTTGGGGGGGGGGGCACTTATGACAAAATGCTGGATGAGGGGGAGGGGGAAGAGGAGGTCCCAGCAAAATGGAAAATTTTTGGGGGGGGCCTAGGCTTCATGGGCCCCCCCACCCCTCGTGGCTACGTGCCTGGCACCAAGCCACGCAGCAGATAGGTAGAGCCCTGCATATCCGCAGTAAACTGACGGATGCGGATAAAACTTAGACAAATTTTGGTAGGTTGCGGATCGGATGCGGATGTCAGGGGCTGCGGATGCAGATATATGCCGATCCGGATCTAAATTTTTGCCTGGTGGCATTCAGTTCGTCGACTGAATGCCACCGGGCAGTTCATCAAAAAAGCTGAGACGTTTCATCACAAACCCTGCTATTTTCGTAACAAACTCTTTGCGTCCCGCCTGTATAACAGGGGAGGGGGGCATGGTCTGGTTAAGTGCGTCTTAGTGAATCGCGCGCTAGCTTTTAGCGGCTTAGTGAAGAAATGCGTTGTCGACAAAACGTCGCAGGGGCATGTGCCCACAAAACGTACAGCGTCGACGAACCGTGTGTCCATAAAATGTATGTCCATGAAAAGTTGTCCACGAAACATATTTCCAGAACACGCGTTTTGAGGAAACGATAGGGATCCTAAGAAAGATCTGATTCTCACTGAAGATCGCTTCAGTTAGTGCGTTCCATTTCGTCAAAAATGCTATCTATAGAAAAAGTAAAAAATGCAGGGCATCAGTCGTCTCGAGAAAGCTAGTACATCGGCAGTGAAAGAGCGGAAGACTTTCTCTGGGCAGAGTCCTTCGATGCGCAGTGTCTCGGGAAGGCTGATCGCTTTTAATATAAATACAATGAAACTGATAATGATAAAATGACATCCCCTTTGAATGGTGACACGAAGATTTCTTTGTAAAAAGATAAGCAAACAATTTAAAAAATGCTATTTCTATTTTTTTTTTTTTTCGTTCACGCTTGATGGTATGATATACAATGAATGCCTGGATTGTGATTCGGATGTGGTTCTACATTTTGCGGATGCGGTTAGGATACGGATACAAAGTATGCTGATGCAGATTGAATACAGATACAATAATGTAAAAAGTTTGCGTATGCGGTTCAGATGCGGATACAAAGTCTGCGGATGCGGATCGGATGCGGATAATCAAACTTATCCGCGTAGGGCTCCGCAAATAGGGCACATGAGAAGGATTTGGTTTTGTTTGTTGTTCATCAGCAAGTACAGTGGAGCCAAGTTTTGATCACTCGTCCCCCTCAGAATTTAAACTGAAGACACAGTTGTGGGTGACCACATTGCAGGGACAAGGATGTGACATTTGTGTTTCACATTACTGCGTGACACCAAATGTAAGGAGCAGTTCAACATGTGGCGTAAACAGAATCGCTGTGGTATCTTGCAGTCGTATCTCAACGTGACATAGTCTTATTTCGTCAGTTGGTACTGTGTGAACAAGCCGGTGGCCCACGCTAACCGTCCAGAAAAACATTCTCTCGCTTGTTGCTGTACCTCGACTCGCCTCTTTCCACCAGGGATAATGAAGCGCCTGTGGACGACAGCGGCGGCACCCGGTCCCTGCCGGCGCTCCCAGCGCCCATCAACGGCTCGTCGACGTCGACCTCTTCGTCGCAGGGCCTCAACGGCGCTGCGTCAACGGTGCAGGCCCCTCCGTCCTTCTCCACGTTTCACCTGAGCCCCTCAGGGGGGCAGGACTTTCAGCTCCACGACCTCGGCATGGAGATGTTCCCTTCATCCAGCTGGGGCGACGACAGCGGTGCGGGCGAAACGACGCCTACGGGTGAGACTGTGTGTGGCGAGACAATGTGCGGCGGCGACACGCCCGACAACAACAGTTCGCGCGGCGGCAACAGTTCACGCGGCGGTTCGCGCGGCAGTGGTTCTCACGGCGCCAACAACAACAACAACAACAGCAGCGGCGACGACTACTCAGTGTCTCCCGCTCGACGCGGAGAGAGTCCCGCTGGCGCGCCACCTTCGTACGTGTACGGCGAGGACAGTGGGGGTGGCGGGTCGGCACAGAAGCTCCGCAACTTGCTGACTCAGGGGCTTGAGGAAGGGGCGGGGATGGGGCTGGGCGGGGGTGACGCCCCCTCGAGTAGCCGGGATGGGGAGGGGTCGCGCGCGGAGAACGTCATACTGCGGGAACTGCTCAATCAGGAAGACGAAGACGCGATGGAGGTGGGGGAGGGCGGACGCAAGTCGGGAGACGCCATGACGGCGGCCGGGGCTGGCTCCAGTGGCGGCAACAACATGCTTCGAAGGGTGAGTCTGCGCTTTTCGTTCCTTTTCTCCTCCTCAGCCTTGTTCGCAGGTTGTTTGAGGAGGAGTCGCACTGGGGTGCACCTCCTTTCTAGTGTTGCGAAGGGGACTTGTCCAAGATTGGTTTGTTAACATTGGGGGCTTCAGTGCTCACATTGCGCTAGCACCTCCAGAATAGGAGACGTTTGTATGCAGGTCTCCTGGTGAAACTTTACGTTCAGCGCGAGCTACAGCAATGAACTCTCGCCCACAAGCTTCATTTTAATCGCCATACTCTCTCTATTGCTTTATCATTGAATGCGGCTTTGCAGGCTTTTATGATACAAGCTATTAGCCTTTTTGTTGCACCGTGGCTCTCCCGAGCCAAAATAAAGAATAGTAATACTAATGCACAGTCGTGGCAGTGAATGAGTATGCCCTTTTAAGCTTGAGATGCACCTCGGAGGAGTAAACCTGTGGCGAAACTTTGCTGTGAACTTTGGGGTGCATTCTGCTTTTGAATGTTGTTAAGCAAAGATACGCCGAAGAGATATCAGGTTCTTGGGTTCACTCAAGCATGGTACTTAACTCTGCAATCGCAATTCGGTGTTAGAAATTCAGGCGCTAGCGGTAATGGTAGCGAGAACAGGTGCACCTTCTACATTTTCTTTTGTCCATTTTCATAGATGACATAGAATGCCCCGATTACCTATTCTGATGCTTCCGAGTGGAAATTCGGTTTGGTTCAGGCAGTCATTTTTTATTCTAGCATTTTGTTTATGTTGACCTTTGCCAATTTATTGAGTAAGTTCCGTAGCAGGATATGTGTGTGTACGTAAGAGTTTGACGGTGAAACCTTAGGTTGTATTGCAGTAGGCAGATCTTCTCGACGATGCATCTTTTTACCATTTCGCCTCTCGAGTTTGCCTCAAGCCAATCAAACGCAAATTATTGTGCTCAAGCGGGACACAATTTTTGTTGAAACGGCACGCTGTATTTAACATAAGATAGACTTAGTAAATAGTATGCGATCGAGGTTTGCAGGTATCGTTGATAGCAAAGCACTGACATTTATTCTTTCAGCCTATGTAGTTTAACCTAGCAAGACCTTGCTTTACTTCCCCTGTGTTTGTTGTGGGTTGCTGTGTATGTAACCTGAGTAGTGTGACAAAGGATTTAATGCTTCTTTTAGGCCCTTACTTTGTTTATTTGTTTATTTGGACTTTTTGGCAATACAGAGATTGCCATGGAGCTGGGACAAAAAGGCGACAATAAAGTCGCCTGACTAGGCCCCTAGTACCAGGCTACACTCACAACATAAGCAGCAGGCAAGCATACAGCAAAACAACAAAAAGAGAAAAAAAAAAAGTAAAAAAAATTATAGATATACTACCTATGAGGTCATAGAATTACCAAGAGAAAATTATATAACAGCTACACAATGTCAAATACATCAATATGTAGAACAAAAAAAAAATAAAAGAAAAAAAAAATCTACAATGTATGAAGGAAATACATTTTCGCCTTATTTTCTACACTCGCATCACGGGCAGCAATCAACATATACTACCTATGAGGTCATAAAATTATCTAGGCATGCCCATTCTTTTTTTTCTTTTTTTGCTCCACCTACTTGTACAGCTTGATGCACTGCAAGCGTGGTGTTTCGCTTGCAAAGAGCCGTTACATGCCTGCTTTTATTTTGACCGTGCAATGTGTAATTGCTCGTATCTTGGCATGCCATTGTCTGCATGCATTTACTTACTTTTTTTTTTATTTTGCAAGTTGTCATATTCGCTAAGAATTTCGACAAACGTTTTTGGTTCACATTAACGAGCATGAAAACAGTGTTTGTGCGAAGCCATTTGGCGCATGTTGTTTTGTGTGCTTTTTGTATTGCATCCCCTGGCAGTGAATGTGCCTTTTATTGAAGCTTGCACCTGCAATGTGTTCTCATATGAATTTTTTTTAAATTTATGCATGTTCTTTTTGTTTTTTCTGTTGTAAAAAAAGCAGGTGTTTGTCTCGTTCAAAATACGAACACTTTGATCTTGTACTTCCGTGTGTGTTCAGTCAGCATCGGTGCATGTGTTCTAGCAGTGCATGCCTTTTTTTGGCTCTCGGAAGTGTCAATCGTTTTCTTCTGAATGTTTGTGGGCCTTTCAAGCCACATGTTTTCAATTAAGGATTTTAATATTTCTGTTTGAACAGCACTTTTGCTTATGTTTTCTTTACACATCTTGCCAGCTTTGTGTTTTGCGTCTTGTTCATACGTGTGGCAGCGCCTCACATTGTATCTGTGGTTTGTGTGGTCGCCTAGAGTTTGTCAGCTTGTCTTTGCTTGCGATACTCTGAGCTATTTGTGCTAGCTTCAGCTTGCCTTATTTTATGGTCATTCAGTGTGTATTTATGCTACACACTTTTTTTTTGTGTACGGTGTCTTTGAAAAGATAGCTTGCAGCATGAAACGGACCTCAGATGTTGCCGAAAAAATGCTCATTAGTAATTTCTTGTCTGAGAAGTGACAGCAGCTTGTACATGTTGCAGGGTAATGTCATGTTCCGTTACACTAGCCTTGCCTGTAGCCTATTGCAGTTCTGACGGGAAAAGGAGTTCTAAAAAGAATGCGGGTTATTGTAGCTAAGTATTCCGTGAGTGCATTGGCACTTTTGAACTTGCCTCATCATAAGTTCTGCCTATGCACATGCATTGTAAGCTTTTTGATATGGGATTCTTTGGGGTCCGATAAAGGAAGCTAAACCCAGTTCCTTGACCTGCATAAGTGGGCTATGCATTGCAAAAAGCTGAAACTCCCACTTCAATGTGGCAGTACTGGTGTGTAATATCATGCAAAAGTTTGAGATCAGGACGTTACCTGGGTCAAAAGATAAAACAGAAAAACAAAACTCTTATGAGTCCACCTACCCTAGAATATACCGCGCATCCGCCCATTCCACACTAAGCGCCCATTCCCGAATTTCTGAGATCTGAGAAAATATGCACAGTACATTGATTTGTAAAATTGATGACCGGACAAACGCCCATCCCTCATTTTTTCGCGATTATCTCTAAATTTTGAGTGGGCGCTTGCCCGGTATTTTACGGTAGGCAAAAAATTCGTCAAACCAAGAAATGGCATTCTGGGCACCTCCAGAATTGATTTCAGTAAAAACAACTTGTCAGCCAGAAAGAAAACAAGATTGTATTTATTGTTGACAGGTTTTTCCACAATGCCATTTTGTAGTTTGATGAATATTAGGTCTAAGTGGACATTGCTTTCCCAGGGGGGGGGGGCAGGCTGAGAAGTTCTCCAGTTGGGGGGGGGGGGGTGCTGCTGCGCGTTACCTTTTCGCCAGAACTGGAGATTGAAGCTAATGAAAGCACGCTGGGATTCCATTTCCCATGTATTTTGTCAATAAAGGCAACGTGAGCGTTATTTTGTTTACATGCCACTACTATACTTCGTCTCATCCTACGATGGACTAAAGGCCTAAGCTACGGCATGCCAGGTCCAATCACGTTCCACGCTAAACTATGACATGCTTGTTTTGATTAAGGATGGACGAATAATGCTCCTAGTCAAAATGCGCTGCATCATTTTTATAGCATCGACACTGCAAAGAGCCTGCTATGTTTCGTGGCTTTCTTTGCAATGTAAAATTGATGAGTCACTCAGTAACGTTCATCGAAGCGAAATACCAGTCAATTTTCTAAGTGGCTCGTGATTGGTTCTGATGGTTCGTAGCTTTTGCCTTTAATCCATTGTAGGGTGAGACGAAGTATATAAGCTTGTTACATGGCACGTAAACAGTGTCTCGGTAAGGATCATGGCCCGGATCTCACCAGGGGGGCACGAGCCCCGATGCCCCCCAGAAATCTATGCCTATGGTCATGAAGAAATTTTGTGTTTCTGTCTTATCTTTTGATCCAGGTGATGACCTGTTCTCAGACTTCTACATTCTATCACCATTGCTAGCGTCATATTTGCACGGAGTTTCAGCTATCTACAATGCGAGTTTGTTTATGTAGGCCGAAAAAGCAAGGTTTAATTTTCTCTATGGGATCCTGTAGTTTCATTAAAGCCTACACTCCAAGCTAGGTACATCAGCTTTCATCTATGCCCTGTGGTCTCCAACCCGCTCTGGCCTGCAGGCACATTTTGATTGACTCTTGGTCTTTTGCTTATTGTTGGCCAGCGAATTATAACCCTCCACCTTGAGAAAAGTGTGGTAGTGAAGGCTAATCAACAGAACATGTTTTAGTGGAGACCTGCTGTAGCTGTAGAAGGGTATGTGCTCCGGCTAGTTGGTGACTCATTGTATAAGATAAAAGTGCTAAAAGGATGACAGACAAGTTAAAGGACGACGGACACCACAAAGCGCTCTGTGGTGATCATGGTCCTTTAACTTGTCCGTTTTTTTTTTTTTTCTACTTTTATCCTACACTTGCTGGAGGTTTGAGATGTTCTGATATGCACACTGTATAGAGTGGAAAGCTATCTTTCATTTCACCTATCTGGTTTTAAGCTACTGGTTTATCTCTCAGTAGGCTGTAATAAAGACAGTCGCAACCTGATGGCAGCTGGAATTGGTGAAGTGCCTAGGCTGTGAGACACCTTGGGTCCAGCTCACTTTGGCTAGTCTGTAAAACCTCGTATTAAAAATGTTGGAAGCACTAAGAGCTGCAGGAGGGGCATTTATATTGGTGCGACTGCACCTTTTGGGGGACTCAGTATTTTGTGGTCTCATTGGTCAGACATCCTCCCATCAGTCATACAGTCGTTGAAGCTAACATCAGACGAGTACTGACCAGCTGAAACATGTGCATTGTCACGAGGTTACCTTGGGAATATACTATGAGAGCAAGTGATTTCACAAGATGTCTTGTGGTTTCTTTCATGGGGGTCTTTGCTCAATTGTTTTGCTAGTCGTGGCTGACAAAGCTGGCCCCCGTGCGCATGTTTGTGCTATTTGAGCGGATCTGTGCTGCGAACACATGACAACCGCATACCTTCCAAGTCTTCCATATTACCGGGAGATTCCCGAATTTTGACCAATTTGTAGGGTTGTACGATTGACAAAAACATTTCCCAAAAAACGCAAATCCCCCCCCACTCAGTCGAGTTTTTGCCGTCTCAACAAACGGCTGCAATGATAGCGAGGCCCAGCTGTTCATTGCTATGCATGAGCAGCTGGGCAACTTCATTACAATATTAATGTAATGAAGTTGTCTTCGTGTATGTTTGTTGTCACTATTTCTTTTTAAGAAACCGCTACTTCCTGCGCTTAGAAATTCTCCCGTATTTGGTTTTTCTGATGGTGGCATGTATGCAACCATTACATGCAAAACCATAAAGGAGACCTGACCAGGCCCATCTACCACTGTGCCGATTAAAGAAACTATGAAGCCCTAATCCTAGCCTTAAAAGAGAAACATCCCCACAAAATAAAAACAAACTATGGTGCCATGACCGGCAGGACATTCTGGGCACACGCTCGCTTGCTCTCCCGGTGATATTCCACAGGCAGCCACGGGACAATTGGACGGTACTCGCCGGGCATTACTTGTGTATCCGACTATCACGCGGCGTCATTACTTGCTTTTTCAAGCTTCCTTGCATTTGCTAAATGGAGAGGAGGTCTCGGGGGTTTCTAGGGGAAGGGCTGCAGGGGCCGTTTCGCTCCCCACACCTCGCAGTTGCTGAATAGCGACGACAGTGGGGACAAGAGTTACCGCAGGTCTCAGGACCTCCTCATTCAGCAACTTCTCAAGGCTGAGTCACCGGACAAGGTAATCGCTCGGAGACTGGCTCCCTCTTGCTCCCTCCCTGGAGCCCGCCTGCCTTGCACTCTTGCCTGCACCGTTGTTAGACACACATTTCTTTTGCCCTTTCGGATTGTTTCCGTTTGGCCTGCGGTGCCAAGCGACACATGCAATGTGTATCGCTGTTCAGACCTTGGAGGCGGCACCGAGAATTCGCCTTGACACTCGTTTAAATTCTGCATGAAATGGCGTCGGACACAATACTGGATTGGCATCCTTGCACGTTTATATACATGTTTCGGACATCCTTGAAGCTGCCTCTCTCAGTGTGGTGCAGAGAGTTTCGAACACCTGAGGTTCATACCAGATGGTGGTACATGGCATGAATGTTTTTTTATCGAGATTTTGTGAGGATTGGTTGTGCTTCTAAACATTGCACTTTATTTTCTATTTTTGTTTCTTTCTTGTCTAATGCAGTTGTACTTTGCGAACTGCCGATTAGGTCTGTGGTCCTCAGTAGGGATTGTTTGTGGAATCACTCTGGGCCGCTTTTGTTGGGTTTTTAATGGTTTCCGCTACTTGCGAATGCAGTGATGTGAAGGTCTTAGTGTTGTGACATAAATCATATTCTTTTGGGATGCTTTTTTTTTTTTTTTTCACACTTGAATTTAGTTAAGACTGACTTCATAGAGTCCTAGAGTCCATCATTTCAGTTTTCTTTCCAGAAGTTTGTTTCTATTTCTAGATGTTTTATTAACTGGCCTGACTTTTTATACTTTTATTACCGTAAAATTCCGAGCAAGCACCCCCCCTGCACGCAAGTCAAAATTACCTGCAATGTAGGGGGGGGCGATATCCCGGAACGGCACCAAAATTCAAGATGGCGACGACAAAAGTTTTCCGCCAGAAAAAGAAAAAAAAGCGAAGTGCAGATTTAATCTTTTATTTATCTCCATAGACTTTATTAGGCCAAAGATTTGTCACTGCTATGTTAATCACTTTCAAAACCACCCCAGAGTCGGCCGCAAAA
Source organism: Ixodes persulcatus (assembly GCA_013358835.2). Lineage (NCBI taxonomy): Eukaryota > Metazoa > Arthropoda > Arachnida > Ixodida > Ixodidae > Ixodes > Ixodes persulcatus. Next base: position 57,445 of record JABSTQ010004365.1, read on the forward strand.
AGAAGTTCGCAACATTCCGCGATGTTTCCCGAGTGCATGCCGTTGGCTATTTTGACAGCCTCTTCAGAAAGAAGCCGGTTGCTAATGGCTCATTCTGCACTTCCTTCGCGCTCCAGGTTTTAAAAGAGTGCGTTGTCCACGTATTCACTGAACACCGGCGCGCCGTTACTTAGCTTTCGTCGAACTTCGGCTTTCCCATAGTTTGACTGTAGCAAATTGTCAAAATTCTTGTCCCATTCCCGTATCCGGTCGAGTTTGATGTGTCGAGACGTACGTCTGGTGTGCGTCTTTCTCGTTTTCACAATGCCATTGGACGATCTCGATTTTCTTTGCCACTGTGTAAGAACGCATAGAAGACCTGACATCCCCAAAACAAAGCGACAGTGGCGCGTAGTGACCGGGCTGATCGGGCTGCAAAGTAGGATTGGATTGGATTGGATTCTTGGACTGAACTTCGCAGGCCAGTGTTGCCTGGGCGCGGTCAGCGCGGTGCGTGATGCGGGTGCGGAGCGGGGAGGGGGGCGCTTTCCCGGAACGGCGCGGAAATGTGAAATTAGAGGTGAAGTTGGGGGGGGGGCTCTTGCTCGGGTGGGGGCGCTTGCTCGGAATTTTACGGTATATGTATTTATCTACATACTGATGCAAACTGGTTTGTATAGATTGGCTCTATAGACAGTTTGTTTTCATATGTAAATGTACTTCTAATTTATACAATTATTGCTATTGATCTGTGTAGCCCGGAAGTATGTCATTCGAAGCCTTTTCGTAATGCATGTTTCACAAACCTATGAGTGGCATATTTTACTAGCAGTTTAACTTTCTCAGTTCATCTTGACAAATATTGTGCCATGTTTATGGAATGTGTTTAATCTGAAATGATACTGGACACTGTGCCTACATTCAATGGTTGTTCTAATTATTTTTATTTTGCCACTATGTTTTAGAAGCGTTCATACTAACTTGGTTTGGACACACCACATTTCTATTCTTGGGTGAAATTGTTTGCTGGCATGCATGGGCTGCCATGCCTCGGGAAGAAGCTGGCTTTGATACTTTTGTTTATCTGCTATATGTTGATGTGATCTGTGTCTGCTCGTTTTTTAACCATAAAGCTTTCATTGCCTCTAACTGTAACAAAGAAAACAGCCTAAAAAAGTTGCATCGTCATCATTGGCTCAAGGAATGTTGCAGGACAATCTTTAAGAAGCATAGGTGATAGGGTTCTGTAGTACTAAGTGTTTACCTTGACCCTGCCAGTTGCGTGGAGGCACTCGACTTGCACATAAGAAACGAAATATAGCATAAAGCATCAATCACGCTCTCACAAAGAGAAAAGTAAAAGCATAAAAGTAGAAGGCACTGAGATGAATGCCTGGTTGCTGTAGCCTTGACACAGTTGAGACAGCTGGCAAGCCCAGTTGTAGCCTGATCTAGTGGCTTAATCTCTTTACAAACTGCATGCCAAAAATCATTTTTTAGGTGAACTCCTTATTTCTGGCACTACTTAGCTAGTGGTTCTCTTGATGGGAACTGAACTCACTTAGCTAATTAATAGAGGCTGCCATTAAGGTATCATTTTAACATGGGTCACATAAAAAGCACGAGAAGGGTCTTTGGTCTGAGGGTCATTTTGGATTTGGAAACAACTTTCCTTCCTGAGTTCAGGCTCTCTTTAAGGGGATACTGAACCGAAAATTGGGGGTGGGATTATCTCTTAGTAGCAACTCTAACATATGTATACATTGCGACACTGTTAGCGCGAACACAACATTGGCGCATTTTCGCATTGTACTTGTAAATAGTATTAGTGAGCACGAAATGTTATCGCTTACATTATAGGACTAAATGAGCTCTTTCCGTAGCAATAACTTGGATGACATCCTTTGGTTTCAAAGAGAAAAAAAACTAGAAAAACAGCCGATCACTCCCTCGCGCTAACAGTGTCGCACTCTGTACATGTTGTACATGACGGTATTTCAAATAATAATGCAGTAAAAATACATTTAAAGGCGAAAACCGTGCAAAGCCGAATTGCGAGCTTTGTGACGTGTCAGTCCTCGCAGGTTCGTGCGCAGGATGCGGAAGAGAAGGCCTGAAGGCAAGAAAAAAAGCATACTTCCCCATGTCACATCTCGAAGGCCGGCTACAAGCCCAGCTCGATCGCGACATTCTTTTCAAGAAATGCAGCCTTTTGTTTGAGATACCGCTTTATAAATGGCGTTTCTGGCTTCGTGGAGTCCAGTCAGTTTTCTACGGCCTTTTAAAAAAAAAAAAGTTGTATATCGGTTTAGCATCCCTTTAAAGGGATACTACAACGAAATTTCGGCGCTCATTTTTTGGTCTATATGTGTTCAAAGGAGCAGTATCACATTGAACATACCAATATCTTGTTAAAAAGTCTCGAAAAGGAATTTTAAAACGAATTAAACGATTAGCAAAGAGCACCTGGTGGATGTCGCTAACGCCTCGCTTGTAATGCCCGTCTAGGAACCTTGACAGCTAGTGACGGTGAGTGTCTCGCCTCCGGCCACGACGAGAGAAGAGGGGAAGGAGGAACTCCCGTCTTCCCGAGAATCCCTTTTGTGTGTTCCAGAAGTAGCTATTGTCCCCCTACAAGATTATAAAAAACTAACCCGTCACTCAAAATTCGTACAAAAGCAGCCGCTTCGGTGGTTGGAACGACTAGGCCATCCCTTCGACGTCAGCCTCGCCGTACCTTTGCTCGTCCCGAGACGACCTACGTCACGATTGCGTCGGATGTCACGTGCTCTAAGCTGGGCCTTCTCCGAGCGCTTGCTAGAGTTGGCCGTTTATAACGAAAAATACAGCCACCAGGCTCAAAATACAAATGTGCGATTGTAATTTACGGATATTGTGGATCATATTCAACCTATTTTTGAACACGAAGGATACATTTCAAATTTCGTTGAAGTATCCCTTTAACTACCGCTCAAAACACTCATACCAGCATCACAAATCGTTAACAACACTACAGTAAACCACATTGGCATTACTTGAAAACCTTCTATTTAGTGTTCACGTTATTCCCAGGTCGCCAGGTGGAAATTGGCAAAATGTTTTGTCTTCAAGGCATTCTTGTGAATGCGAAGGTGTGATGCTTCTGCTAGATATACATAGGCAAAATCGGCAGAATACTATTAGATTAATTATGCTAGATGTCCCGTGAGATTTAGGGCTAGTGATTTTGATTAATTATAATTTCTACTGTAAATGACTTTGACAAAAAATTGGCTATTTACTATAATGTTGTAGCGCACAAATTTTTGATGACTTATTTAACAGATCTTGAACTCTTTCAATCATCTGTTCCCAACCGGCCATTACCGAGTACTTCAACGGTTGCGTTTGGTCTATTCAGCCCGAAAGCAGCAGTTCGGCTTCGATGGACACCACGCCTGCCTCGGGAGACAGCCTGCTGAAGCAGTTCGGCATTGATCCCAGCAATCTGGGGGAGATGTCCAATTCGGCACCGGCCAAGCGCAAGTCATCCGAGGAGCCCTCTGACATCTCGGGACCCCAAGGTTCCACAACGGCCGAGCTTCTGCAGCAGCAGGTCAAGCGAGCCAACATGGCCGCCTCTCAGCCTAGGACACCTACTGTAAGCACTTTAGTTATGTTTGTTTGGTCGTTGCCTTTTTCGGGACGGCTGCTGGGTAGTGGCCCTCCTCTTTCATATTGAGCGGTGGGAACCTCTGAGCTCTCGTTAGGACTGCTGCAGTCTGAAATTTGCTTTACATGGGTCATGGTTCAGCCTCAAGCTCTTTCTTTTTCTGTAGCTTGTATAGAGTAAATTAGTTTTCATTATTATTTTGTTTTGCTTTACACTCCACCACAGCTAAAAGCTAGGATACTGTATAACCTTGAACAAGTGTCCTGTTTGCCAGCGGGAGGATAGCGAACATTGCAAATACAGCTACTTGCAATTTCCTGGTGGAGAATAGTGGCAAGGCAGCTTACTACAATTGCGAGTGAAGCTTGTGGCTGACTTACCTTATCTAACTTGCAACAAGTTATCCTTGCTTTATGCGTAAGGTAAGGAAATACCGATCTTCTCATCATAAAAGTAACGCCCAGGCTGCACTATTCCTTAGATCGCTCTGTAGTTGAGATAAAGAGCCAACTTCTCCGTTAAATTTCCGGCAGGTCAGGGTTTGGGACAGATGCTCCTAGTGCCAGAGCCACGTCTCCAAGACCGCCTAGAAGATATGTGGCCGTGTCTGTGGCACCTGCCATCTCTCTGGACCACTGTTGCACAGTAGCATTGTCAGTCGATGAAAGAGAAACGGACGGGTCTCGGTTTTCTAAGCGGTCTTGGTTGCGTTACGCACCTTTAAAGTCTCGTGTGAACTGTCAAGTGTGCACGTGAATTTTAGAACCTGACGACTCTTGTGACTGCATGTCTTGCGTCTGCCCGTTGCGTGCCCACGGTTGTCCCACCTGCACCACTTGCCTGTCTTCCTTCATGTCCAGTCTGCCGAGCATGTGCACCTGCCGTGTTCGTTTGACATCTTCACCCCCTCCCTTTTACCCCTACGCGTTTCATGTGCATCTGTCGTTGTCCCACTCGGAAAGTACAATGTGGCTGCCCGTTCGACTTTTTGTGCTTGGCTCCGTGACGTCTTCGGCGTGAATACGGCAGAACCCGATAGCCGCTTCTCTCTCTTGGCTTCTTTGTCTTCCGAGCGGAGTAGGTTCCGCCACGAGGCTGAAGCGTCGTCCTTTCTTACGAGTGTAATCAGATTCGTCCGCTTTAGGTCTTCGCTTTCTTCCCAAAGCCTCCGTGCTTCTTTCGTGTCCGTCTGAAATCCGAAGCCACCTCTCTGTGGTCGCCGGCTACAGACTAACCCCTTCTAATCGTGCTTGGGGCTTGCCGTGCTGCCAAGACCTTCTCTTTTTGTCGCAGCGCTTGCCTGTCTTTCTCCGGCGTCGCAATGCACCAATTTTCTATTCTGCGTAGCGTCCTCTATTTCTTCTTTTCTACGGGGGGGGAAAATCTGCTCCCCTTTCCTGACCCATCTCTTTGTTTCTTTTTTTTTTTATTTTCTGTGTTCCTTTTCTCCAAAGATTACCCGTATCAGTTACCAAAAGACCTCGTCCCATTCCGCGCACTTCTACAACCTTTCAGCTGCCGGGATGATTCAGGTGAGATATGCTGAATGTTGACCGCTCTGAGCGGTCGCAATAGGTCCTTGGGGTCCCTTGATATTAAATTAAAAAAAATATATATATTTACTGCTAGCATGTTATACATTGGCAACTCAAAGCTCGATAAAAACCTGTAGGGGTCTTGAAATGAGTTGTAAACATTGATGAGTCGTGACTGGCAGTATGAAATCTTTCGTTGTTACGGCCATGGCTTCCAGTTTTATGTTTACGGCAAGAAATATTGGAAGAGATTGTGTAGCATTTTCGGCAGTTTGATAGTAAAAAAAAGATAGATGCTAGGAAAGCTGTATTTTGTCTGATCGTTACACCCCAATGGTTGTATCTTTTTTTTGTTGTCTAAAACGATGCAAGTTTTAGACCGTCCTTCTCACCTCCTCACTTCTTCTTATTTGTTACTTAATCGATTATGTAATTTAGAAGCTTTCTAAGCGCCATTTCTATATTTAATAATAGCATTCGCAAAACATGTTTTTTAATACAATCTCAAACGCACTACGGCCCTTCTTTTTGAAGTACCGAAAATCGGAGTGCGGAGGGACGTCGCCTCCTGACTTGTTATCCTCCCTCGGAAAACATGGCGGCACCGTGGCGCTCGGCACATGTAGCACTGAGGATGATCATTGGGGCGGGGGATCGGGCGAAGTTCTCTTTTTTTAGGTGCCGACGACCTCTCAGACTTCGAAAAGGAAATTGTCAAACGGTCAAAACAACCGGGTTTGGTGTCTGTGTAACAGTTTGTGTTGTGACTCCGCTGGGGCGGCCTTTTACGCAGAACCGAGGCAATGTGGCTCCTCGCGTCGCTTACCAAAGTCTAGGCGGCGCATTCTCTTTGACCTCTCATCTTTTCAAAGAATTTGAGATCGCTGAAAGGGCCCTAAAAAGACTAAAACTCGAAAGTGAAGCCTTATGATAGGCAGCATGCATGGGGGAGGGGGGCGAACACGACATTTTGGGTCAGGAAGGTTCAGAGGGGTGAGAGAAGCTCGAGTTTGCAGGACGACTTAATCTTTGAGGGCACTGCACTGACGCAAAAACTTCAAAATTTGCTTTTCGAAATTTTTTTTTTTTTTTACTTCACGAATGCTTAGTTTTTATTAAATGCAAAATTAAAATCTTATCATAATAAAAAAAATGTATTATCTTGAGGATATGTAGAGGGCCACTATCTATTTGAATTTGCAGTATTTTAATTACGCTTTTGGAAACTTTACACACTTCTAAAGGGCTTCTAAGAAGGATGTCTATTTTTATTTTTTAAATAAAAAAGAGTACACAGCTTTTGGTAATTATGTATTTGGAAACTTTACACTCTTCTAAAGGGCTTCTAAAAAGATGTCTTTATTTTTATTTTTTAAATAAAATAGAGTACACAGCTTTTGGCTAGATACTGGCACTCTCCTCTTCACAGGGAGCAAAATGAGCTTGTGTGATGCTCCTTATAAAAAAAATGAGTGTGCTTAGGTGTGCGCACCAAAAACCCTTTATGTAATTTTTTTTTTTGCCTCTGAACACAAAACTATAAAAGATGCATTAAAACTAATAATTGTTTTTGAAAAGAGGAGCCAAAACATTGCAATTGGCTGAAGGTTCATTATCCTAGGGCAAATATTAAAAAAAAAAAGTTTCTCAGACTTTCATCTTTTCTTAAAGGGGCACTTGAGTGGACTCTGAGATTGTCTATTTATTGTCATAACTCAATCTACAGGCTCTAAGCATTCTAAAAAAACCCGAACGCACATTGAAGAGCGGCCGCTTTCTCTGTTAAAAGTCGAATCAAAGATCATGCCGTGCCCCCCCTGCTGTGCCGTGGCCCAAAACACCAGGGTGCCACCTGACGGGAAGGCAGCAGGGGAGGGCACGCAACAGCCAGTCACGAGTGACGGCTTCCCAGCGGACTTGTTTTTTGAAGGCGCTTATTCGAAAATTCAGTTCGTTGGGAAGACGTCCTTCATGATTGGCTGTCGCGTGCCCTTCCCTGCTGCCTTCCCATCCGGTGTTGCCCCCAGGGGGCGTTGCACGATCTTTGATTGGATTTTTAGTAGGGAAATCGACTAATGTAATTTTGGGTTTTATTAGGATGCTTATCGCCCATACTGTTAAGACGGTAAATAGACAATCTCAGAATCCACATGAGTGCCCCTACCTGGGAATGTCAACTTTTGACCTGCTCACTCAATCAACATGATATTTGCAGGTGGAATGCAATTGATGAAGTACTATACCCCAGAACGAAAATCTGTCGTTGAGAAATTAAGTTGATAACCGCATATATTTCTGGTGGAATGCATACTGGAATATCTGTTGCCGGTTACTATGAAAAGGAGTTTAAGAAAATTGCACTTTCCATATAAAAAAAATGTTTTCACATTTCTCAAGTTTTGCAAATTACAATTTTTCATAATAAAGGAACATGAAAATGCAAAATCTAAGCTCATTGTAACAGGCTCCATAATATTTCGGCATATAAGCTGCAAATATTAAGTCTTGATAGTTTCATACTGAAATGATAGTTTTCCTAAAGTGAAATTTATGCCAAAAAGTGGAACAGAGAAAAATGTGTTCAAGTGCTCCAACCCCTACCTTTTCTTTAGCCTGGCTGGATCGAAAATAATTTATAAAAAATCAACTATGCTGTGTAAAATAATGAAACTTCCTTGAAATACTCTCTAGGGATGTTAGTGAATCTAAATACGGCATTTTTCAAAACCAATTTTTTTTGCAGAAATATTGCTAGGTTCCCCAGGATCATGTCCGTGCATGTCGACACAAACCTACCTGGACAGCTACCGCCATCTATAAGCGACGGTGGCAAGCACACAACCACTATGGTTTCTGCCGTCGCTCGTAGATGGCGCCAACCTTTCCAGCTGTAATAGAAGAATAGATATTTGGGTGCATTGGTGGGAATTCATCGTAGGAAACAGCGCGAAAAACAGACGACGACGAAGAAGAAGCACACAGTGTACCGAGTACAGCTCCGCTGGTCTTCCTTCTTCACGAGAGTGAAAGGCTAAACGTTTTTTCTTCTTTTTTTTTTTTTTTTTTCTGAGTAGTGTCTTTTTTTAAGTGTGTAATCTTGCCAGGAACCGAAAAAAGTGCCTTTGATGTGAGGCATATTATTGGAGTAGGTGATGACCTAGTTTGTAGATTGCATAGCAACAATGTTTACAGACTGCATATAGGCAGGCAGATACAAATCATTTCATGACCCCTGTAGCAGTCTAGAGTTGCTTCTCGATTAGCCGTGCTTTAAAGTTGAAATAAAGGAGAGAAAAAACAAAGTGGGATTTGTTTTTGGTTTTTAAAATTGGTGCATTGACTATGTTGCCCCCCTTTTTTCCTCCTGTATATTGCTAGAACTGGGTTGAAATAATGCTGCTGCCCCTCTGCCGGACTAAGCTTTTGCAGGCATTCTCTTGACGGTTTTGGTCTCTCCTGTAACTTCTGGGGGGTGGCTTTACTTTCTGCTTTGCCCCCTTGGCACCGTGTTCTTACAAGAGGTTTGCTAACAGCGCTTCAGTTGTCGAGGCATTGAAGTTTCCGGCTTGTGTCAGGCCTGGTGTTTCAAGAAAGTGGTCTGAAAGTTTGTTTTCTCAAGGTTCTCCTAAAGGTTTCCTTGAGGTAGTTTGAATATTGGGTCTAGTTTTTGAACACATTCAGTGTGTGTGTGAACCCACATGCATGCATGTACCTCCCTCACAATGAGCTACCCCAACCGAGCACCGGCTAGAACAGAAAAAAAAAAGCCTGCACGGGTGCCTTGGGCTCCACCGTTTCATGAGAGCCGGCTTGCTTGAACCACCCATATTTTCTGGAATTGGATGATCGGGACAATTATTGGTTTATATAACAGTATCTCTTTAAGTTTGAGCTCTGTTGGGGTAAAAGTGTTCAAGGTTATGAATCTCCCTCATCGGAGTACAACGCCGGAATTATCTCGAGGGAAAGGGGGGCAGTGTTCATTTCTGTCTTTGTGTTGCGTTTGTACTGTGTTTGTGGTGGTGTGCATACTTACTTTTTTTTTATTTTTAGTTGCTGTTGGGTGCACTCTTATGGGTTTATGTTGACTGATTTCTTTCCCCCCTTTCCTGTCGGTCCGGATAGGGAGCAACAAGCATGCCATTTAGTCAAGAAATTAAGGTAAATGAACACATTGGCCCTCCCCTTTTTTGTTTGCACACATTCCTCTTTTTTTGGTTTTTAGGAGCATGTTTGTGGTGTCGTGGTGGGTTCCCCTGGGTCCCTTGTTTGTTTCCTGCAAAAATGTAAAACATTAGGTTGTTCCTTGACGGTTGTGACAGACGGTGTCCTATGCTACAGAAAGGTACAAACATGTCAATCTGCGTGGACATTAAAGTGGAGGCAGCCAAAGAAATTGCATGCTATGAACATCTCTATGCTTCACATGAGCACCATATTAATATACCCCCACTTTCTTTTATAGCATTTTTGTTTTAATTTTTAATTAAAGTGTCTGCACCAGGGAGAGTAAGAAATAGATTTTGCTGAAGTATAGATTGGCCTTGCCACTTTGATACAGGGGATGTTAATGTTATACAGTCAAACCTGTTTATAACGAACAGCAGGAAACGCTACGATCAGTTCGATATAGCAAAAACCATTTACAACGAACTTCCACGATGCATTCGTTGTAAGGCGAGAGCTTCTCTTCCTTTCTCATCTCTTCGCTTCCACCTTGTAACAAAGCGATGGAAAGTTTTTTTGTTTTTTCTTTAATGCAAAAGCATTAGCTGTTTCATGGAGCGAGCAGACGTCACCAGTTTGAAGCGCGAAAACGGCACCTAGTTACCGCAATCCCAAAAGGAGCGGGGTTAAGCTCATGGATTTCGCCTTCGGTTCCAATGACTGGCGGGTGTCGATAGGGCTCCCATTGGCGGCTGCGCTCGTCAGTTTCCACGACCGCTAGCCCTGGGAAGCACGCACGCTGAACGGCGACGAAAAGTATGCAGCAGACGAAAAAATGAGCGGACGAGCAGCTTGCATGCTTTCGCATTCACAACTCATAAGAAGTGCTTAGGTGTACCTCGAGCTTTATTTTTTGCATGCGTGCAGAGTTTGTTCTTTTAGCTTATCTCCCCTTCTGAATCACTTCTCTTCGTGGGCAACCGCTTTGGGATGAAGCTTTTTTTTTTTTTTTTTTTCTGTGCGTGCGTGCAGTGTTTTTTTTTCTCCCCTTCTGAATCTCTTCTCTTTGTCAATTTTGTTTGCGGCTTCAGCTTATTGAAATTTTATTTTTTTCCTACTCTTCTTTGGGGGAAGGGGGGAAGGGACAGGCTAGAAGATGATTGTTCGCGCGTTCTTGGGAGCCTTCCTGGGGGGGAAAAAGTTTGATATAGCCAATATGTTGTTCGTTATAAAAAGTACTTTTTACATGCATTTTTATTTAAATTTTCCGTGAGTTTGATATCGACAATAATTCGCTGTATGTAGGTTCGTTCTAAACGGGTTTCACTGTAGCGCAGTGTCTTGCTGGACACTGTAGGTTTATTCTGTACCTGGAATACTTGCATCCCCCTGGGGGCTAAACAGCTTTCGGCAACTGTGTATCACGAACAGATCAACAAACTTCAGCCGCCACAAGGTCCTTGACAAATCCGCACCGACAATTTGCCCGCCATCCTTTTCCCACGTCAACGATCCAAACTTTCGCTGTCCGAGAGACAGGCCAACTTCCCAGAGGCCAGACGCCCGTCGACACTGGGCTTTCCCACACAAGCACTGCCACGCACAGATATGTAAGCTGTCGGTCAGTGTTGTGGATTCCCCAAAAATACACACCGCACAGCAGGCCAATGGCACAGCCACCTCGCCCACTCAGTGGGCGACAGACAACTTTCGCTAATAACGACAACCTTGGAAGGTCTAGCTGACACCACCATTGAGAATCTCAATGTGGCCATATACACAAGCAGGCACACTGTATTGTTAACATTATGCATTAACACAAATCTGAAACTCGGCTGTAAAGCTTTATTCCCACGTGCATCTTTTTCAATGCTCAATGGTTTAGCGAAATCAATATTTCGTGTAATCAGCCCGTTCATGCGCTGAGTTTGACACAAAATTTGTGAGGTATTGACTTGAGAGAATTTCGCCAAATCTTGTCGTCTGCACCGGGAATATCGAGCATTTTGCATCAAAATGATATAAAGCATGCACAGTGTGAAGAGACAATCTACTTTATTAATACCACACGATAAACTTGGTCGGATTCGGCTCACTCAGTTTACTAGTCCTGCCAAAGGGGGGAAAAAAAACTGAACGTCGAAGAATAGGCAAATGATCAAGTATTTCGGAAATTTTGTACCACTAAAACAGTGGTTCTCAAATGGGGGTCCGCTGACCTTTTGGGGTCTGCTGACCCCCATTTGACAAAATCTCCCTCAAGAAGCGAGGAGTGCGCGGAACCCCTTTCGGGGGTGCGCATCTTTTCCGGTCGCTTTCACACGGCGCATTTGTTTCGAGAAACTTTCAAACATACCAGAATATTAATTCCGACTCCAGTATTTTCTTAGTTTAACTGAAACTATTTAGGGTAACTGAAGTATCATTAATTATCATATTTATTCAAATATAGATCGACTTTTTTTTTTTCTGTCCTCTGTTTAAACGTTGGTGGTCTACTTTATAGTCGCAGCCGAAGCAGGTTGACCTAATGCCGGGAGCAAAATTTCAGAGCGTAATGCATGCCGCCGCACTCATTGCGGTGAAGCTCGATGCAAGCGCCGCAACGCGAGCACCACGACACGGAGACGCATGGTGGACTGTTCCGGAAGTTCAGACAACGGCACGTGTAATGGTCCGCGAAAGCTCGTGCCGCCGAACCCGGGGATCCCTGGTTCGAATCTCATTCCCGTCCGTTTCGACCCAGCGTCGTACTGGCGTGCGGCCGCATATTGCTAATGCGTGATGCGCGTCAAAGACCCCTGGCTAGTGGTTGAACTTCCCACCGTCCGAACGTTCTCACGACGCTATTACTCGTCGCTCGCGTTTTTTGCTGGAACGTCTTCCTCCAACCCGCAGGATCCCGACGACACGACACGCCTGCTCCTGTGATATGTTTCGTTGCCACTTTGAGCCGCTTTCGCTGCACAGGCGGAATATGACGCTAAGCATGCCGGCCGAAGATGCATCTCTAGGCTGGTTCATGCACTTGCGTCTGCTTAGACGAGAGAATGTATGAGCACCCTGGCGCCGTCTACGAGGTGGACCTGGAACTGCATTTCACTGAAGCGAGGGTTTTGCAGCATTATTTGAGAGTTCCCATGTGCATACTATTTATGAGAAATGGTCAATTATAAAATTGGTGAGAATTTTCCGAGCCAATGACGAGAGTTTTGCACGTAGAAACGGGAAAACATACAGGTACCCGATAGATGGTGCCAGCGTGTTCGCTCATCGTGTGTTGACTCTGCCGACTCCTGTGTGCCTTGCGAGTCGTGCTGGGACTTGTGCTGACTCATCTGGGCTCCCACCCCGCAGGCGCACCTGGCCGGCCAGAACCCGATGCTGGCGTCGATGCTGGCGCAGACCCCTCGGCCCGTGCCCTCGGTGCCGACGTCCATCGCCAACTCCATAGTGTCCCAGCTGCCCCAGGAGCGGCTGCCTAAGAACCTCGAGAAGAAGCTGATCCACACGCCGCCCACCAGTGCTGCCGGAGGGGTGGTTGGTCCGGGTGGAATTCTTCAGCCCCAGCAGCCCCAGCAGCAGCAGCAGCAGCAGCAACAACAGCAGCAGCAGCAGCAGCAGCAGCAGCTTCAGCAGCAGCAGGCGCAAGTCAGCAAACCGATCAGGACACTCCTGGGCCTCGGACAGCAAGGTATGTTGTCTCTGTGGGTTTCGCGTTGCACCGTGCATTGTTTTTCCTTAACTTGGCGAAAGCTGTGACTGCTGTGAGACAATCGGGGCATCGGGGTATTGGGACGAGACACGTGACGTTGTATTGTTAGGGTGTGTTCCCCCTTGGGGAAAGCTGTCACGTGCCTCGCTTGGATTTCCTCGTGCAAGGCATAGCTTTCACTCCTACCAAGTTGTGTTGAAATGAAGGGTAGCATCATTGGAAAGTTGGCTGGCGGACATCAAAGATGTCACGCGGTCGTTGCGTAGCATTTCTCTGGTACTGCGACTGCCACCTTCCGAAATACACGAGGAGCGCCATAATTCGTGTCTTGAAGTTATAGCATTTCTTATATTTAGCAGCTTCGCGTACTGACTCGGGTTTTAGCACTGCGCATATTGGTGTGTCAGATAGGATCCCTGGACACGAGCCACAGATATGTTTGCGGTATGGCTTAGTTACACGACTGCTTTCATTATACAGGAGATGGTACGAGGTTTACTTTTTAGTAGTGTTGTGCGAATATTCGAATTTTCGAATAGTAGTTTCGAATATTACACTATTCGATATTCGCTTCGAGAGCAGTTGTAATATTCGTGCTTTTCGAAGTGTTGGCAACCTCGAGTCGCGTGTTTGTTTACTGTCTGAAAACCAGAAAGGAACGATTGCTAAAATCAAGAATATACTCACACGTTTGGCAAAACGGTATAAATATTATAGTGGGAACTTTCAAATATATTAATCGTAGTTATTTTATCAACTTTTGTAATGACGGGCAAAAGAAACCGAGCAACGAACTCCAAAGACGCCGGCACCATCTTTGCCAATCTCGGCGCCCTGGTTGCTAGCACTCTTTTCTCACCACCAACGCGTACAGACATAAAGTTAAAAAAACAAGTTTAGGATAAAAATAAATACATTTAGAAATTTCTCATAACTTGCATAATTGCTCAGAAACTTTTATTTGAGAGAAAACTCATAAATACCATTTCAAAACATTTAAACTATAATGTTTCGAAAGAAGATTATATTATTACAGCGACAAGGTGAGTGAATGACATCAACATTGTCAAAATGGCGGAAGCTAGGTTGGTTGGCAAGATGGAGTCTAACGACAGGGTAAAAAAGCAATTTGGAAGTATTTCTCTAAACTTCCCTCTAAAAACGGCCAAGATTTTTGAACCGCAAGTATTCGATATTCGATTCGAAAATATTCGGCCAGAATCAGTATTCGCTTCGAATTCGATTCGAACTCAAAATCCACTATTCGCACAACCCTACTTTTTAGTAAATTTATTCCCCTCCAAGCTCTGTATGGTTGACATTGAGCAAAATATACTCGTCTAGCACGTTGCTCAAAGCGGCGAGTCGCTTATTTCTTGCCGCACTGCCGCGAAATGCACGTAGGCACACACGAACGAGATGGTTTTTTTGTACTTTTCGCAGACGGCACCATGACACTGCAACAGCAGCAGCAGCAGCGGTCGTTTGCCGGCGGGGGCCTGGTACACCAGCAGCCAAGCCCCGTCCAGCAGCTGTCCCCTCTTCAGCACCACCAGCAGCAGCAGGGATTCCTCAGCAAGATCCTGATGACGGGGTCGGAGCCCACGCGGAGGGCTCAGCAGCAGCAGTACCTGGCGTCGTCGACGTTTTCCGTGTCCCAGCAGCAGTCGGCGTCCGGACCGACGGGCAGCAACGCGGTCCTCTCCGAGCTGCTGGGCGAGTCCAGGATACCCGCGAGCATTGTCAATGCAGTCAATGCCTCGTCCGTGACGCTGGTCAGCAGCGGGGGCGGCGCCGGTTCGGCCGACCTGCTTCTCTCTCAGGTCTTGGACGACGTGAGTCTAGTTGCTGCTTTTAACGTCAAACGCTCTTGGCTAGGTATTCGGCATTTCCCGAAGCCCAGATAAAAGCTTGGCCGCGAGGCTCAACGCCGATTGGTTGACGGGTGGGGGAGGAGGAATGAGGTGCTCGACGCTGATTGGTTGACGGTGAGGTTGTGTGGCCAGAGGGGTAGGTGAGGAGGAGCTCGACCACCTGTGTGCACGAAGGGAGAGGGGCTCGAGAGTATGGAAGGCTCTGGAAGATCGCCGGGTTTATCGGCCCCATTAATGGTAGTATCGCTCCATTCTAGAAACAACTACTGTTGAGACCGGTAATAACGAAGTCGGTTATAACGAAATGGCGGCTACAGCGAAGCTATTTCCGATTCCTGTAGACTTGGTTATAACCGGTCTCTACAGTATCAAGTGTGCACGTGGCATGCGTTAAACTATCTGATGAAGACTGCCGTGAACGTAGGCATCCGGTGTCTGGAAGCTTGGAGTGTAGCTAAATGTTTGTGATGGTAGGTCATTTGTTGTATCGAACACAACTACCTAGCAATTTTTCATACATTTTTAATTGAAACTGCAATCACCAATGAGGGGGGCTTGGTTGGTGGGCAGGTGACGTGAGGCGTGTACTCTGCGCGACACTGTTAGCGCAAACATAATATCTGCGCCCTTTCGCATTTTACTTGGAAAGGTATTGGTGGGCATCAAAGTTCACTGCTTACAACCTTAAAGTTCCAAGTTTTTCTCTAAAAAAGTTGATCTTGAATTTTCATTTGTGTCTGCGGCATAGTTATCTTGTTATCAATTATTCTCGGTGTGTAAGTAATGGCTGAAAATGTGGAGTGGCACAGCGCATGCACAAACTGTCGCGGTGTTTACCCTTTTATCTCGGAACCGCTTCATGCGCGCTAGACTTAGCGAGGAGATCGTACCCTCTATTTAAAAAGATGAAGTCTTCTATTTTCAGTGCTGATACCAGTCATTGTTCGAGGGTACCGTATTTACGCGATTGTAAGCCGACTCGATTGTAAGTCAACATTGCACATCAGCAAAAAGTAAAAAGTTTGGATGCGCATTTTATTGCGGTCACGTGAGAACGGCAAAGTATCTGTTTTGAAAGTCCAGCCTCCAACACGCGATCGATGCCTTCTGGCGTGCTTTGGCTGTGCATGCACCCCCAAGGTGCATGAGATGCCCAGGCATTATCGAAACTAGGAAGCTCACACTGGAGGCGGGACAACTGAAGCTGCTCCCTGTCGTTCTTACTCCGTCCGCAACTAGACTACGATTCGTCCGCACTGGTGATGTCAGTTTCATCGTCATCACTGCTACGTTCTCCAAGCAGGCCATCGGCGTCGTCTAACGAAATCTCGCATTTCGCACACGACAGCATCAACCGCATCTTCCGCGCTTGCTCTGCGATCGCGCTGCACGTCACGGGTAGGGACAGATTGCACACTTTTGCGGCTCACGTTGCAAGCCTGACCTCCAAGTCCAGAAGGCCTCCCCACCTATCCAGACTTTGGCCCACGGAAGCCTCTTCGTTTGCCGTCACAGTTTAAGATCCCACGTCATTGCAGACTCCACTGGAGCATCACTCGCTCCGACGGGTTGAACTTGCGTCCAACAGCGCAGTTGTTGGTTGCTTCTCGGTGAAGAATGGCCATAAACGAGCACCGAAAACCTAAACTGCCTGGGTCACACGTGTCAATACAAAAAAACTTAGTTAGCGCCCCAGCATGATCTCGACACTCGATCAAAAGATGTGCGACCGTGAATTGTGCAGAAAATTGCGAAAAGAAGCCGGAAGTCGGGCGTGCCGTGTGCTGTTCACCGCCGTACATTTGGGTTAATTTGTGAATCGCTATTAATATTACTCGTTCGTGAAAAAAAAAAAAAAAATTGTAAAATGAGCGCACAGAATAGCGCAATGCTACAGGCACAGCCAGCTGTACTCGTAACAAGCCGAGGTGTTCTTGATATCGCGATTGTTTCGTTTTGGTCGGCGGTGGAATGCTTTGGTTCGATTGTAAGTCGACCCCCCCCCCACTTCAGATTTCCAACAATTAAAAAATGGGTCGACCTGCATTTGTGTAAATACGGTAAGTAAGGGCACTGCAAAACGTTTGTGAACCCTGTCGAAATTTACACGATTTTGCGGCAACAAATGCTACGCGGGCCCAAATTGGCCAAAATAATGGAACGCAAGCTCCTATTGGCCTGCGCACGTCGTGTGCTCGCCATCCTGGCTCGTTCGCTCATCCCTACTCTGCTGCTGCATTGGTCTCTAGTTCTCTTCGAGAACTTTTCCGTACGCTTTTCGTTGATCGTTTTGAGGATGCCCGTGGTGAAGTTGTGAACGGGAGAAAGCTTTGGCCGCCACTTGTGATTCAGGAAATCGCGAGGACGGAGCGGTGGAAAGTAAGCCGCCGCAGATGACAATGTGCTTGAATCGCCGAGATCGTTGCCCGTTCCATTCGAATCTGCATCAACATCAACGTCAGTACCCGAGAGTGATGCATTTTGCGACTTGGACACGCTTACTGCTTTTGAGCGGGAGATTTGTTTTCTGGCAGCAAGCGACGATGACGGAAGCACTCAAGATGCCGAGCCTCGCGAAGAGCTCTGTGGCAACAGGGCAGCCAGCTACCATTTGGTGCACATGTCTTGTTTACGAAGTTTGGTGGAAGCGCTACTGTGTCCGACTTGCTGCGCTTGTCATTTGGAACTCAAAGAAAGTGATGCCGGAGCTCATCTAACGTTTATTGTTGAGTGCTGTCTGTGGAGTCGTAGTCTCGGCACCGCTCTCGTCGAGGATCGATGGCACGAAACGGACTAAACTCGTCGCACAGCTCGGAATCGTCTTGCACAACTGCGGCATTGGCTTTACGAAGCTGATCGATTTGTTTACTGAACTGAATGCCCCTCCACCGATGCACCTCAAATCATATCAGAAGGTCGCAACAAAAGTGCATAACGCAGCTGTACGAGCGAGTGTTAACACAAAAAACCGAGTGTTACACATAGTTCACGCACTGTGCTAACTAGTTTTTATGATATTTGGTTGTTGGATAGGAAACACGGCGCTGTTTACGCACGAATTGTGCATCGATTAAACTGCAAATAACTGATCTTCCACGCACATACCAGCGTCTCTATTCTTCTTGTAAATGTGGAAATTGGTAACACTCTCCGAGGAGCCAAACTATTTTTGAGGTGCAAACAAGAATCGTAAATAGCAGGTCTTATTCCGTCTGCCACGCGTGTCTGCTAAGCGACTCGCAAACCTTCTTTTTTTCCCGAGTGCCTACTCTTGAGGTAAGATCAATATGAACTGGTTATAAAGTCTCCTTTCACGATTTGTCGCAGGTGTGGAGCTTACAGCAAGAGTTCCAGCTGGGCTGCAATGCAGAGAGTGCGAGCGGCGCTTCGGAAGAGACTGTGCTGCTCCGCCTGCTGGAAGAGGTCCTGGACAACAGCACGCCTCCGGTCACCCTGGCAGCCGCCCCGTCCCCCACAGACCTCAACGAGAAGATGGCCATCAGCGCCATCCAACAGCAGCTGATGAGCTTCGAGTCGTCCTCGGCGGCAGTTGCTCAGCAGGCCCCACTGTACGCCCACCACCCCCCGCACCCGCAGGGAGGCTACCAGGCGCCGCCAGGCTACGCGACGGCGCAGAGGCTGAGGCTGGCTTCTCAGCAGCAACAGCAGCAGCAGCAGCAACAGCAACAACAGCAGCAGCAAGGGCTGAGGCCGAGCCACATGCAGTATGCGACAGCGGTGGCGGCGCAACAGATGAGCGCAGCCAACATGGCCAACGTGTCTCCGCAGGTGAGTCTTTGGGAGCCGATTCCTTCCTTGGAGCGTTTTTTTGTTTTTCCTTGAGGTTGTACAATCCCAGAAGAGAATGGTGCACAAAACACGCGGAAGATAAAGGTTAAATAAGTGCATTACGGTTCACCGGATAATAAAGAAGTAAAAAGAGCTGTGTGATGGTCGGTTGAACAACATCCATGAATGGGTTTGAAGACTGGTTGTTTGTGTTGGTCGGTGTCAGGGTTGTAATTACTTCAAAGATTTACTTAAGATACTGTTGGTTCTGCTGCAACGTACCCAGTGTATGCATCCATGTATACGTGTCGTCCGGTTTTCGTACTCTATGTTATTCTCCACAAACACTGTAACCCCATCCATGTATAGTAAGCCAAACTTGCACTATTTGCGTCTTCAGCAAAACGGACGTCACCTAGTAGGAAAACACGAAACTGGCCGGAACAGCTCCTTTCACAATTTCTGCTCGTCTCTTGTGGCTTCCGTGATTTCATGTTGTCAGTTGTTTGCACGATAGAACAATTGTCCCGGTGACTCTGTAACTGTAGTATCAGCTTGTTCCCAGGTTACCCTGCACACAATCTATGCAACCGCAGGAACCAGACATTCTGCGTTTATCAATGTTCATCAGCACTGTGGAAGGACAGTAGGCAGTCATTTCATCGCTTCCTCAAAGAAAGTCGAGCCTCTAAAAGCTCGCTTATGCCAACATATCGCTGCAGGTTCGAAACGTGGAGGATAAAAAGTGGGGCAAATCCTTTTGAGCCCAATGCTCGTTTGCTGATGATGCCCCAGCGTTGTGCGTTGAGCTGGCGCATGGCACAGCACGGCGTGTTTGCGCGATGGTGGTGTTAGGTCGCTGGAGTTGTGGATACTAATTTCATCTCAAACCCTTGAATCTTTCAAAGCCATCTTTGTCAACTCTAGGGGTGCTGCCTGATGAAACGGCAATTTTCGACATTCAGCGACGCTACAGGAATTAAGCGTGAAATGCGAGAACTCCAATTTAGCCAAAGTTGTTTGTAGTGTTGTTCGCAGTCGGGATCTCTTGCGAAGGGCCCTGCGAGAGCACGACGGGACGCTTTTCCTCATTTGTGGCAAAATGAAACTGATTGATGGATTGGCGGTGCAGATGCGTCGCAACCTGCTGGAGCGCCGGCAGAAGATCTTCCTTCAGCAGCAGCAGAAGCGGCTGCTGGCTCAGCAGCAGCAGCAGCAGCTGACGATGCAGACGCAGCAGCAGCCCCCCGATCCCTTTCCGCCAGAGAACATGAACGACTTGCTCAACCACACCGTGGCACCTCCCAACATAGCCATCCAGGTGAGTCACCTGCACCCCCCTGCTGTACACTCCCAAGCTCACACAGCCCAAGCTATCTGCTTGTTGGACTGGTCACAAGTCTTGTCTTATTTTTTTTTAAAGTGAAAGAAAATAAATTTTAAAAAAAATTTAGGAAATAAAAGAAAAATTTTTTAAGCAAATGTAGCACTTCTTCCTTTACGTTTCCAATTGATCCATTTTTTCGACAGCTCCTCGGGGCTTTTACGAAAGAGTAGATGCATCCTCGAATTTCTCTATGGCCGCTTCTCAGAGCGAATCGATTGGTTGACTCATAACTTTCACAGCTCTCCTCTTGTGCCTCAGTGTGTCCCTTGGAAAAATATTTTCATAGCATGACGAAACGAGTCTAGACCAGGTAAACTAGGGACCATTCTTTTGCCGCGTGATCACGCTCCCACTCGTGAAGACGCGTGGAGAGCAGGGTCAGGCGATAACAAAGAGGCAGCCGATTGGTCTGGGGCTCCCACTGTCGACCAGCTTGGGTCGGCTTTGACGAGGGACCCTGTGGTGAATCCTAAACCGCCGACTGCTTTGTCGTTGCAGCAGAGCTACCAGCTGGGTCAGGCCAAGGACCCCGTCCTTCAGGAAAGGATGAAAATGATAATGAAGCCGGTAAGCAACCCGCAGCTTTTACCTCATTACCTTAGGGTACACACTTCAATCTGAATTATCTTTTTTTTTTTCTTTTCTTTTTTTTAATATTTGATAAATTGGGGTGCTCATGAATAAGACTCCCGGAGAAAGTGTCTCATAAAACATTTTAAGTGGCAATTCTAGTTATTGGAAGATTCAGAACAAGTGACCACTTTTTCTAGGATGATGATAAAATTGTGTAAGAATAGCCCTCATGCATTCTCTTATCATCTGGCAACCTGTAGGACATACCGTAAAATTCTGTTAGTGCGCCCACCCAAAATGAATGACGAGATAAATGGTGAAAAACGTAGGGTGGGCTATTTTTGGGGATGTGACAGCAAAACTTTATCGAAAATTGATCATAAACACCGGGGCGCCTGCTACAAACCACGTGATGCGGGAACTCATACCGCAGATTGCGGACGTGGCAAATTCGCGTTTCACGATGCGATAAACACGCGAGTATTCGCTATGAACTCCTGTTTCACGGGAAAAGATACCGCAGGTTGCGGACGTAGCAGATTCGCATTTCACGGTGCGAAGGACCCTCAGAAACCCGCTGAGAACTCGCATCTCACGGGAATGGATACCGCAGATCGCGGACTCAGCAAAATTGCATTTCATGGTGCAATATATGCGCAAGAACAACTCGCGTGTTACAGGAATCGATATTGTGCGCCCAGATCGCAGACCAAAGTGCGGGAATCTGCTACAAGCTGGCATATCTCGCGAACGGGTACTGCCGAGGGCGGACACAGCAGATTCGCATTTCACGATGCAATATACACGCGGGAACTCGCGTGTTGTGGGAGCCAATGTTGCGTGTGCAGATCGCGGACAAAAACGCAGGAACCCGCTATGAACTCGCTTGTCAGACCCACCGGTACCGCACATCGCGCAATTGATAAGATTCCTGTCGGACGTCGCGTGACGTCGGACAGGAATCGGGAAGGTGGGCGATGTTTCAGAATTTTTGTTTGGATATTTAGCCAGAAAAACGGGATAAGCAATCTCTCGGGGAAAGGCATCGCAATTTTACGGTAGTACTTTTAGGCATTGTCTTTTGATGGAAACAACGGGAAAATGTTTGACCAAAACTTTTGCCATAAATTGTGATTTTCTTGGGAACAAAGTCTGCTATGGGATATATAACCTTATTTTTGTGACCTAAATGAAGTGAGAAATGGCACAGAAACAATGTTTAGAAACTGGGGTTCGAGCCGGAGCTTACATCAAAGTTTGCCCCATTTCCGGCCGACAGCGGACGCCGACCTCGATGCCCGGCGGGGACGGGCCCCAGCTGTCCCCTCGGTTCGGGGGTGGGGTCCTGAGCCCCCCCCAGGCCCCGCTGCCCCCCCAGCAGCCCAGTCAGCAGCAGCCGCACCAGCAGCTGTCCCCGGGCCAGCGCTACTCGCCGCAGCAGCCCTTCCCTAGTCCCCTGCCGTACCCGAGCCCCGGCTCCCCGCACCTGGCGTCCCCCCAGCAGACCCCAGGGGGAACGGGGGGTGCCCTGGGGGGGGCCCCTCCCCAGTGGGGGGTCCCAACCCCCAGGGGTCCTGCCTCACTTCAGCAGCAGAACCCCATGCTCAACGCCCAGCTCTCTCAGGTGACTGAGCTCCCATGTCTCTCATCTCTCTCTCTCTTTGTGGTGTATGGGTGTGACTGTCCGTCTGTCTATCTTTCGCTGCCCTGACCAACGCCTAGAAAATTCAATACAACTGCCTTCCAGGTTACCGACACACCTGCCGTTTTTATTTATGCAGAACATCACTGTTTGAGTGCCGTATTGGAGCAGGGATATCCATTAGATCAAGGGTTCTCAAAAGTCTTTCGTCCCAGGGAACCCCAGCAAGCCTCATAAAGTCCTAAGGATCCCCCCCCCCCCTTTGTTGCCAACTGATAATACTAGGCAATAAAGGCGTTTGGATACTCAACAAGAGTTTATTGCACTGACAAAATAAGACAGAATGGAGGTCTACAGACAGGATAAGAAGGCAGAGGAATTAACCTGGCCAACAGTGTAAAGTATATATGCCATATTTTCCAAGCTATAGTCTGCTCCCGGTGTATAGTTTGCAGAAACAAATTTAGGCCAAAAACAAAGGTTTTTGCTTAGAAGGTCGTCACCCGGTACATAGTCCGCACGCCGTGCACAGTCCGCAACTGGTGTTTAGTCGACACGAAAATCTTCTCATACACAACACGCCTTGACAGATGTCTGCTTTCTTAGCTCACAAAGAAGCTTGAAGTATACATAAGTCATTGTTAACATACTCTTTCATTCACGAATTCCGTCACGTCTCGTCACAATGAACGATCTTGAAATACAAAATTCCTGTATAGTCCGCACACGCAGATAGTTCTGAGAGCCAAAAGTTTCAACTTTTAAACATGTATAGTCTGCGGACTATAGCCCGGACAATACGGTACCTAATAGTGCGAAGAGTGAGGTTGCTTTGCCTTCAACACCAGCTCGACCCATGACTCAGTCCGTGGAAAGTTAAACTAGGATGGGGGGGGGGGGGGGTACTGCAATTTTGTGCTTGCGGAACTCATGAGACCAGCTCGCGGAGCCCCTGTGTTCTGTGGAACCCAGTTTGAGAACCCCTGCTTTAGGTGCATTAATGCTTGGATTCTTGGGTTAAGCCAAGTGATCCTGGAACCTCCTCTGCCCCCCTTGTCCCTAAGTAAAGTGGTTTCCCAGTTTGAGCACTACTTGGGGCAGATCTGAGCCACTTACTGATACATGACCATGTGCCAGAATAGTCCCCGGTGTGTTCATTATTGTATATGAGGCCTCTAGGCTCCTTCTGCTTTACTATATTAATGCCAGGACCGGGAGGGGTTTCTCGGCTGCCGATCGAAGCAAAAAGAAGCTCCTCTAAGATCGAAGAGCTGCATTAATAGTTGGTGGCACGGGCATAGAAAAGCTCTAGAGCATTTCGTCGTTTCTGGCCGTAGTCAGGAAGCATTCCTAACGACCTTGCCGCCCGACTTCTCATGCAGGGTACTTTTGCCGCACAACAGGCACGTTTCGTCAACCAAGTCAGGCAGCAGCAGCAGCAGCAGCAACAACAGCAACAGCAGCAGCAACAACAGCAGCAGCAGCAACAGCAACAACAACAGCAGCAGCAGCAGCAGCAGCAACAACAGCATCATCAGCACCAACATCAGCAGCAACAGCAACAGCAGCAACACCAGCAGCAGATGGTTGCAGCGCTGCGATCCCTACCCAGCCCCGGGAATGCGGGGGGCGGGGGTGGGGGTGGAGGTGGGGGACAGACCCTCTCCCGGAACCCGTCCCCGTTTCCCCCGGGAGGGGACGGGTTTCCCCCTTCTCCCGTCGGGGCCCTCTTCTCCCAGAGGGGGCCCTCTCCCGGACCCCCGCCGGTGTCCCAGCAGCAGCAGGTGCGGCTACAGAGGACCATGTCCGTGCCAGGTGGGGCACCGCAATCCTCCCTCTCGCAATCTCGCCCTCGAAAACGTTATGGTCGTGCTCTGTTGAAGTTCCTCGTTGTTGTGGGAAATCCTTTTCCAACGACATGGACCCCTTTTGAAAGTGTGCCCTCTCTGTTGGGAGGAATCCCCGTATAATGGCAGACGCGCGCAAGCTCCTTGCATTTGGCTGCACCTCGGCTGCACAAGCGCTCGTGCAGGGGGAGTGTGATGTCAAAGTTGCCCACTTGTGCTTCTGGCCTTTGGAGTTACCATTGCCATTTGGGGTAGTTGTAGACTTGCACGTCCCATAGTGTCAGTTGTCCCGCATTTGGGCAGAGGGTCGGATCTTCCACCAATCGTGACGCGAGTTTCAAGGGGTGTCTATTGTTTGCAGTAGAGGTGCTGCCGCTGCTCGAAATGACATTGTTTGAAACAAGAGCACTTTCTATGAACCAGTTTTACAGCTAACAGCACCTAACCAACCTCGTCCCAGTTCAACTTGCACATGAAAATGTTCTAAACAGGACAACTTTGAATGAACCTGCTTCAGACGGGCTTGTTCCGAACGAAATTATTTTCTGTGCAACTGTCTTGTTGCAAATATTGTGCTTACAACAATATTTTTTGGAATAAAGTCCTGCAAAAGAATACTTTTTTGTGAGGAGTGTTACATTGAGGTTGTTCTCGGTGAACTTTCTGCGACCACGATAGCTTAACCATTCATTTAGGGATTGTGAGTTTTTGCAAACTCCCACTTTTTTTCTTTTCATTGCGAAGGCTTTGTCATCTTTTCACAAAACAAGTGCACCACATTGTAGTACCTTAAGGTCCGTTCACACTCTTGCGACCTCTTAATACTGGGTTCCTTAAAACCTCTTGGCTCGAAAAACTTTTGTCAACGTTATAAACGAGCCTTTCTTATAGGTATTACGCATATTTGACCTCAGAAATACCTCAAAACCTTCGCTCTTGTGAAATGCAGTTCCAGCCAGGGTCATCGCATAGATGGCGCCAGCGTGCCAGTATGTTCTCTCGTCCTAAGAAATTTTAAAAGGTTTTAACAAGTCTCGTCTCTCTCGGTTGTACTCGGTTGCAAGAGTGTGAACGGGCCTTTAGTGGTAAATTACAACAACAACATATTATAAAGGAGGATCTAGAAAAAGCAAGGGAACAACACGTCAGCAACGCCGAAATTTCTGGGAAAATTCCCCTTTCTGAAGCGGGCCTCAGTGGGCACTCTTGTTTGTGTCCTCTGCACTCTTTTTGTACACGTGCTGATGTGCCTTCTTGTCTTTCCGCAGCCCGGGTGAACTCTCCGCGGACGCCCCAGCAGAGCTTTGGTGGTGCTGACCCCCTCCTGTCTCCTCCCGGGGCCCAGCCCCAAATGTCGCCGGGGGCCAGCTATTCAGCAGGAGCACCCACAGCCTCCACCCCCATCTTCAACCTCGACGCATCGCCTCACTTCAGCTTCGATCAGCAGGCCCTGCAGATATTTTCGACGGGGGGTGACAGGTGAGCAGAGCGCAGTCCTGTTTAGTTTTAGGGGCGAAGCTCCTAAGGGGCTAGCCATGTCCGTATGTCCGTCCGCCGTAGGCCCGGCGTCAGGTGCTCGTGAGATCACGTGCTCACGAGCACGTCAGCACATGCTCACGTGCTCGTGTAGGGCAAAAAAAAAAAAAAATTGGAAAAAAAAAAAATATAAAAAAAAATATGAAAAAAGAAAAAGAAGAAAAAAAAGAGTAGGGGGTTCTGAGATGCCATCCCATCTGTCTGCTTAAAAAAAAGAAAAAGAAAACCACACATTCTCCTACTGACATGAATGAAAAGGCTCGGCATGCTGCGGCTTGGCGTCTACGCAGACAAGCACCACCAGAGCTTCGCCCCAAGCAACATCATTCACCACGTGGAGATGCGGTCAATTTTTTACTTTGCCGTTTCCTAGTTTCGCGTGTCGCGGTAAAAAACCTCATTAAAATGCTAATCTGTTTGGTAGGTCCATGTACATGGGACCTCTCCTTTGCGAAGCCAGTTCTTTTCGGAAAACTTAAGTGCATCACTATCTTCGTGGTATTGATTATACAACGGTGCACTACACAGGGCCCAAAGAAAGACATTGGAGATGAGCCTTCTGTTTTATAGTGACTGATTGTGTCTTCCCATAGTGTCAGTTTTTTTGTGACTTCTGTTTTATGATGAATCAGTACCAGCTAGCCAAGTTTTCTGGCACTTCACAATGTGCCATTGACCGATTTTTCGGACTTGATGGGATTGTGTCGAAGTTAGAATAATCGAGCATTCCGAAGAAACGATTTTAGCTGATCAGTGTTTCGAGGTCCCATACGAGTGGTCGAAGCATTCGGCATGTCCACATCTTTGCTCTATCAGTCTTTACAGCAGATGGGTTAGGCTTTATTGCGTTACAGTCGCCGACAGATTGTTCGGACACGTCCGATTATTCGGACGTTTTCGTCGAACCGTCGCATACCCCATGGAGTTAACATTGACTGAAATTTCGGGCGCCAAAAAGCTTATTGCTCGATATTTCGGACATAATTTGCATGATTTCCTTAGTTTACAGCCACAAACAGCCACCGCAATAGAGCCGCGAGCTGAGTCGCTGCCGTTTTGGTTGCTTTTAATTTTGCCCTGTATCCTCGATATTACGTCCTATACAATGAATAAGCTGGGTTGAGGCCATAGTCGGATTTTCTGGTTCCGCTATAGCCAACATGGCCGCCGTCTGCCCATTCTTATGGTTCTTCCAGTTCTTTTCGTGGTCCGTGCTTTCCAGTGTGACTGCGAGAAGAGTGTCAGTCTGCCGCTCTTGTGGTCTTTGAGTGCTAAGGGTTTTTGCCGATAGGCTTAGTATTGAAGCGAGCTTGGTGGACTAAACATTGTCTCCTAATACAGTCGAATCTCGATATATCGAACTGCGCGGTGATGGCGAAATAGTTCGATATAGCCAGAATTCGATATATTAAATCACATCAAAAACGTGTCAAAAACTTGTTAAAAGCGCGTGGCCGTCGCGCTCCGCGAAGCGCCGTCAGGCGGCACATGCGCGCCGACCGACCTGCAGAGGCGGGAGCAGCCGCGTGTCGTCTTCTACGGCGCGCCGCTGTGCCGCTCGGCTTGCGGGAGCTGGGAAATCTGGCACTCAAAGGCTGAATTAAAATAAGGAAAAAAAAAAGAATACCCCACTGTACAAAACGTTGCAGCCAACCGCTACTGGCATTGAAGTTCTCGGCGCCGAGAATGAATGCAAAGTTCTTGGCCTTCTGTTGTAACATCGGTCCGGATACAGGAATATTCCGGGCCCTTGCGTCGATGAACCATTTGTGCAGCGACTTCTCAACATCTTCAAAGGCAGCTTTGCGTACACGCCGCGCGCCTGAGTGCTGGTTCTGTTCTGCCTTGGCCTTTATGTCACTCTTGGTTTTCAGTAGAGTACTCAAAGTGCTTCTTGGTAGGCCTAAAGCTTCGGCGACGCTCGACTTATTTTCTCCATTCTCAACCCGCTGGATAGCTTCCAGTTTTGCAGCAAATGTCAGGGACGTCCGTTTTTTAGCGTTTGCAGCCATCACTCACGCAAGGCAACTCGACACACGAAAGAACTACGATCACACGCGTAGCACTACCGATAATACCGAGGAGGAGGAGTCGGTGCACCAAATGCAGGTGCGTCGTTGACGTTGCGACAAACTATCTAGGCAGCGGCGTGCGTGCGCCGCTACGTTCAAATGGCGCCCTCGGCGTGTGTGTAGGCAATCGGAAACTTCCATTGCGCCACCGCTATCTTCGAGGGTGTTGCAGGGAAAGCTCGCCGCCTGTCAAAAGAGCGCGGGCTGTTTGGGGTGGCGGAGTTCGATATATCCATTTTATGTCCGACCCCGTTCGAAATAAAAAATAAAAAATGCATGCGATTTTCCGCGTGATATAGAAAGCGTTCGATATAGGCAATAATTCTATATATCCGTGTTCGATATATCGAGGTTTGACTGTAGTGCCAAATGGCACCAACTTCAACTTCACTGTTTGTGCCAACGAAGGCGCCGACAAAGCGCAGCACTGTGATCAAACAGATCAACAAACAAGTGAAAAATGAACAATAAAAAAAGCGGAAGTTGCACGAGAGCTAAAAATTGACATCAAGCAAGTGGAAAGTGGCTGATACGCAGCGAGATATGGGCAGAAATTTGATATTTTGTCTGAAATCTATTCTTCGGACCGCTTGATTATTCAAACAATATCGGGGTCTGTCCCCCCCCCGGAGTCGGAAAAATCGATCGGTGACTGTAAACGAAAAAGATAAAGTACCTTATTTCAGGAGAGACGTACAAGAAACTGGGTGAAAACGAAGTTGCACGTCCGTTTCAGGAGTCGAGGGGCGGGCGGTGGCAGCATGCCCTCCGAGTATGTGCGTCAGGAGCTCAGGGCCATCGTCGGGGCAAGGACACAGCAGCAGCAAGGACAGGTAATGTACTAGCAGGCATCACCGTGAGCTATGGCCGGGTCTTCCCTTGCGGGGGACGCAGCCGACTGTAGTCGCTGCGGGCGTTGGGAAGAGACCCCGTTGTTCACACCTCGTCGGTGACTGTGGACGGAACTAAGCCTTTAAGCACATTTGTTCCCGATCTAAAATGTAGCTTTTGCCGTTCCCGATATAAAATGTAGCATTTGCGGCATTTACGAGGTCGCGTCGATGCGCCGTCCTCGACAATTAACGACTTGTAACGTCGTCGGGATTCTTTCACGCCTATGGTGGAAGAGTAATGCTTAAAAAAAATTGGGAAAGGTATGCAGACCGGGAATGGGCCGGGGCTATCCGACGCGTGGTGTTGCCGAGTTTGTTGCCAAACAAAAAATTGGTAAATGGTTGGCTAGCATCAATGTTATTTCTGCCACCGAGGATTACTAGAGCTCATAAGATTCGGTGATTATAAACTCTCTGCGGCGTGTAAGCGGCTGTCCACACGTGTGTGGGTGCCATAGTTGTTGTTTTGTGCGCACATTGTTTTTTTAGTGGACAAATGCTTTTTTGCAGTCAGGGTTTTGAGAAAAGTTTTACTCTCCCCCGGAGACATAACAAAGGTCCCCAGGCTTCAGCCACATGACAGAAGCTCCATAATCGTTTTAAAGTGGCAAGATGCTCCTAAAGAACGTAATTACTGTTTGCCAAAAACCTCTTGGTCTGTTTGTGGCGCTGCACTCCTTCCTGAATGAATACCTCAAACGCCTCCCATGCCTTCTCTAACATTTGGTGTTTGTTGATTCTTTTAGGTAATGCACCCTGAAACGCAATGAAGTTATGTGCGATGGAGAGCAGACAAAATTTTTGAGAAAAATGAAGGTGTATGCCAGACGAAAAGAGGAGCGGTGTAGGGAATTCTCCATCCTCCTTGCCAAGGCATTATTCGCGGCGGGGCAGTCTTTACAACCGTGGCAGTTGGCTGTTGGAAGGCCAGCAAAGACTACCTTTCATTTGACCTCACATTCGACGGCAGCAAACGCTACGAGCAATCGGAGCTAGGGTTGCCACCTTTCTGTGAAGAAAAAGCCAGCCATGTCGGGCGGCGGGGGAGAATATGTGGGATTGAACTGGTAAAACAAAAGGCGCAGTGTCGACGATCTTTAGATACTTTGAATTCCATTTATTTTGACACGAGCTTCCAATAGTGAAATCAGATAAATACAATAATACAAGTACACGAATACTTAACACTGAACTCAATAGCATGCATAGATAGATACCATTTAGTCGAAAGTGATGCGGCAAAAACAAATCCCGCACCTCTACTCATCCTATGCAGCAGGGGTGAGTGTAGCACTCAGCGAGCCGTTTCTAACGTGCACTGCTCCTGTCACTCTGGGACATATGCAGGCTACAATTTTCCTACAGATGTCAGCCTTCTCACACCCCCACAGGTTTTCTGCTTTCTTCCATTTCCCTCTCATTTGCCCACTGGCCGCCAAACTCACTTAGAGATGTTTGAATAACACAATAGTTTCTCGAGCAAGCTCACACGTGCCTTCTCTACTTGGAAGTCCTCAACAAATTTTCGTTTACTTGTAAAAAAAAAATTTTGTCGACTGGCTCTTTTTTGCGCTAGTTTTTTTTATCGACGGTCAAAACTAATGACAAAAGCCCCCCTCCTCTAAAAAGAAAAAAATGCTTGGATAGTTAGAAAAATTGGCAAACGACTGCCAGTTTTAGATACAGACCGAAAAACGGGGCAGGTGGCAACCCTTACGAAGACGACCCAATGCCCCCCCGAGCGTTTGCAATCTTCGGGAAAGCTCCGCGGCGCCGGACCATCTGGGACAGCTGTTGGCGTCTGCCGCGGTCCAATGTAAGTAACCCCCGGACCCCGCGTTGCAGGCGCAACAGCTGAGCGGGCTGCACCAGCTCGGGGGAGGGGGCTCCTCCGGCCGTGGGGGTCAGTCGCTGTGCCAGGCGGACCTGGAGGCTCTGGGGCTGCACTTGGAGATGGGACCCGGGGACAGCCAGCCCTCGTCCCCTGCCAGTCTCTTCTCCCAGTCCCTGCTCGGGGAGCCCTCTGGCCTGCCGGCGCCCAGCCCCAGGGTGAGCCGTTGAGCCTTCTGTCGCGTAAGGTCAGTGGGACCGCATCCAGGGCTCTCTGCTCTCTCTGCACGAAGTCTGTACGATTGGAAGCCTTTGCGACAAAGTCTGCGGAACCAACAGAAAAGAAACGAATGCATCGGGCAATGGGTTGCTGAGCGTTTCAGCTCGCCGCGTCTGGAAGCATGCGGAGTGGAGGCTCGCTGCTCTTTTACAGCGGAGCTGTTAAGGGCTAGTTTCCTCAGTATCGTGTCTGCGGGCAAACAAATGTCGACACAAGACTATGGGCATCTACCACCATCTATAAGCAACAAAGACAACCGGCTTGCTGGTTGTCTGGTTGTCGCCGTTGCTTATAAATGGCGGCAACCTTTCCAGCCTTTCCACTCTGGTTTTCACCAGAGTGGAAAGGCTAAATTTCTCTAGGCGTCGTCCTAGAAGTCATCCTCGAGGTCGTCCTAGACAGGTCCTTAAAGTCGTCCTAGGAGTCGTCCCTGAGGTCGTCCCTGAGGTTGTCCTCGAGGTCGCCCTCGAGGTCGTCCTAGAAGTCGTCCTTGGGGTCGTCCTAGACGTCGTCCTCTAGGCATCGTCCTAGACGTCGTAAAGATAACAACTTCGCTGGTCCTCCATCTTCACGTGAAGTGGAAGGGCTCTACATTTTTTAGTCCGACATCTGGGCGGACCGTGTTGTGCATCATGCAATCTCTGCACTGTATTCTGGCGACTGTGGAAAGACTGAAAAGAGGATAACTCGCTCGTCGCCAAGTGCGATTTGCTCAGAGCTGTACTTTAGGAGAGAAGTCTAGCTGCCAGGCGTTAGGGCATTTTAGCCAGACTACAAATAGGACGCAGCTCGGGCTCAAGGCATGGCCCTGGAGGCCGTGAGTTGCGTTCCATTTCGGGTTGAAATCAATTTTTGCGTAAACCTTCTCCACCTTGGGGACTTATCCCAAATCATTATACTGTCGAGACCGGTTATAACGAAGCCAACTGGAATTAGAAATCACTTCGCAATATCCGCTATTTCGTTATAACCGACTTTGGTTAACGAAGTGCAAAGGGGAATGGGAAATTGTGATCACTTCGATGTAGCCACTGTTTCGTTAATACCGACTTTGTTATAACCGACAGTATGTCTAATCATTTAATATCTTTTCTCACCCTTAATCATGGTTACGATCGGGACTAGTGGCACCTGTTAGTATTTGTTTGCTCTACTGACGGCTAGCTCCTTGTTAGGTTGCTCTTCTGACAGCATATCTTGAAGAGGTTCCGAGATCAATTCCTGGTCTGGGCAGATTTGTTTAGCGACCTCCAGTTGCCTAGACTAAGCAAGGTGTGCTCTATTTTGTATTCTCGCGTACATCTTTTCCACCTTGGGGACTTCCCCTGATTCAATATGTTGAATCAAGCTAAAAATATGCCTTACTTTTACCGAAACACGAGCATTCGTTTTTTATTGCTTACCGTCTGGAATGCTCACCAGGTTTCGTAGAACTCTAAAGCAGTGCTGCGTTAGACATGGTGCAGTATTGCCATTGATACCTCTGCTTCGCAAAATTTTCAAACAACGGCGTAGAAATTGTAGTGCGGCACAGTTTTAAAGGTGCACTAAAGATGTTTCTGAGATTGTCTGTTCTTGGTGATAACTCATTCTATGGAATATTAGCATCCCAGAAATAAAAAAAAAATATGCTTGTGCAAGGTTAATTTCCCTACTAAAAATGTGATCAAAGTTTGTGCCACATTCTTTTCTGGACGGAAAAATCTGGAGCACAGAATTTAGCGGAAGTGCCAGCGGCATGACGACGGGCGCGCGTCAGCCAATCGCAAGCCGCTTTTTTGAGAGAGGCGACTTGCGACCGGCTGACGCACGCCACCGGCGCCTCCGCTAAATTTTGTGCTCCAGATTTTTCCACACAGAAAGGGACGTGGTACGAACTTCGATCACATTTTTAGTAGGGAAATAGACGTCGCACAAGCATTCTCTTTAGATTTCTACGATGCTTGGTGCCCATGCAGAGATTGTCTGTTCTTGGTGCCACCAAGAACAGACAATCTCTGAAACTTCTTTAGTGCACCTTTAAGCCATTACCTGTCGCCGAGAGTGCCACGTGAACTGGGGTCAGCATTTACTTTCTAAATATTCTTTGCCTCGTTCTTAATGTTATTACCAGGAGTTGGGACGCGTCTTGTTTGTTCACCTTGCATGCCTGTCATGTCACGTGGACGTGGCGGAATTGCGCGGTCAGCAATGATGGCCGAACTCGCCACTGCTGCGTAACAAAGTTACGAGGCTCGTGAGCATGGGGCAGCGTTAGCAGAGCTGCTTTCTCGGCAAAATGGCACCGTCCTAAGAGTAAGGCATTCATTCTTTGAGGCTCCTTGTAACGTGTGGGTACTTCTCAGTTCTCTCTACAGGCTAGTCTAGTCCAGCGGTGTGAGTGTATCACTTTTTTGCACGTGTATTTTGCTATATTCTTTTCAGTTAGCCACTTTCACATCTCTCAATTCTTAACATGGATATCTCCTAGAAAGCTTTAGGAGAGCTTGTTGGGGTTATGAAGTGCTTTGGCAGCATTTCTTGTAAGCATAATTTTTGAATCTCTAGACTCTGTGTCATGACTTACCGAACAATTGCTCACTCCTGCAGTGTTGTTGCCTAGCATGAGAATGCAGAAATGTTTTGTGCAATATTGCAAGTCTTGTCAAGCAGCAAGTAAGAATTTCTGTAGTCAAAAGATGGGAAACGGCATAAACACTTTCTCCAATCCAGTGGGTAATATGACGGTGCCCCTACATGGTTGCTGAGCTTTTGAGTTGAGGGTTTTATTTATGCCTGTTGCTTTTATTTTATTCCGGCACTGTACGAGTTTTTTGTGCTGCCGAGGAAGCTTGTATTTGCAAACGAAGACAAAATCGAAAGCAGGACACTTACTATACTTCGTTTCACCTTCGGTCCGAGCGTGGCCGATGTTATCAACCGAAGGGCCAATCAAACAGCGCAAAAAGCGCAACGTCATGGCGTGCTCTCTGCGCTTATAGGACTAGCCGGCGTAGGAGCAGGCACAGAGAGACGGCGAATATCCGCTGGTCCTATCAACTGCAGAGAGCACGCCATGACGTTGTGCCTCTTCGCTGTTTGATTGGCCCTTCGGCTCATTACATTGGCCGCGCTCAGACCGAAGCTGAAACGAAGTATAGTGCCACTTCGCTTCTGTTTGTGTCCCTTTCATGTTAGCCTCTGTTTGCACATATAATTCCCTGTGCATCAGGCACCAGCTATACTCCGTTTTACGATAAGTTCGTGAACTGTGGAGGCTAGGGCCCCGCGACCCACTAAGAGCGTTGGAGCGAGGCACGTTACCCGTCGTCACGGGAGCATTTGTGACACCACGCCAAATGCGAGGCGCGAGACCCAGAGGGACCAGCTGTCGTCTGCTAGCAAAGAGTCATCTGCTCCAAAACCAATCAACTTCGGACGATTGTCCACCGCAGCAATATTTCCGTCCGTTAGAATTGCGAGCAATTTGGGAACAGTTCATGAGGCAACCATACGCTCAGTTTAGCTGCGAATCTGTGACTGGTGCTAATGCCAGGGCACAGTGCAATGTTTTGAGCGCAAACGGCCGATTACACGGCTGTGATCACCGGCAATCGCCAACGGCCACAGCGCTAAAAGGCAAAAAAAACCGAGTGGTTGTCACTTTTTTAGTTTAAGGGAGGAGGTGGGCAATAAATATGAACTTTCTTATTTCTAGAGATATCTGAACGAAATTTACAGGGTGTGTTTATAGCACAGACATAAGAGTAACCGCAAAGTTTCATGGAGCTGTGCATATTATTTCTCAAGTTACAAATATTTATCAAAATCGTCCATATGCATTCCTTATCCCAGGCCTGGAGAATTTGAAAAAGGTAGTAGCGGCGTAAAATTTGTTATGATGACCCCTGGATAGGTTCCCCAGGGCATAACAGAGCCCTTTTTTTAAATTTCTTTGTTGAAAAATTTTAATGCAACTTTGAATTTTGTGTAGTCAATGAAACCCACATTCATCAAATTTAATTTTTTTATTATAAATTTTTAGCGCCGTTTTCTAAAAAAAGGGCTCTGTTATGCCCTCACAAAGTTATTTAGGAACAGAATAAAAAAGACTGCACAAAAATCCATTCATCAGTTCCTGAGATATCGCTGGGACGAGCAGCCACGGCAGTGAAAAAATCCATTCTGAGAAAACAGCACTTGAAAGTTGCACACAGATTTTCAGCTTTAGAATGACCCTGCAGAATAGTGAGAAGTGTTCTTGCGCACTTTCTTCTTGTTCCGCCTTTCCAACTTCTCTTGATGTCGTTTGCTGGCCTTGTGCAGACGTAGGGCATCTTTCTCGGCAGCTCGTTGGAGGGCTAGATGGGCCGGCTGGAGTCCCACTGCAACCGATATTTCTGCAGTTGCCTTGTAGCAGCCGGCGTTGAACCTCAACACCGCTTCATGCAGTGCAGTTTCAACAGCGATCAGCGATGCATGCTGTTCCTTTGGCATCAAAGACCACAGGACAGAGTCGAAAGACTCAGATGCATTCTGAGTCTTTGCTCCCAAGCAGCGTTGAAGCAGAGAAACCTGCGACAGGCGTTGGTAGACGGGCAGCATAGCTGCAGCGACGTAGGCTGGGAGTTTGTGCTTGTGCTTTGGCTGTGGCTCACCTTTTGCCTCGGCAACTCTTATGCGGCACCACGATTGAGCTTCCTCCGGGCAGAGTTCATGGTGAGGCTCCTGGTCAGTCGACGTGACATGATGGTAGGTGGCCATAACAGCACGATGCATCGCTGCCACGTCCTTGGAGTTGTTTCGGAGGGCCCAGCCATAGTAGTCGGTAAGCTTGTCGATGAGGGCCTTCGTCAACCTGCCCTTACCGCTCAACGGCTTGTCGCTCTTCTGGACAAGGTTCAAACACTCTTCCTTCACGATGGGGACTAGCCCGTAGACGTTCTCTTCTGTAAGGGCAGAGAAGGTCCTGCTGTCCCCGTCGGAGACAAGTGCTGTATACCGCAGGTCGTGCTTGGAGATAGAGCGCTTGAAGAGGGTCAGGGCCGCCTCGACCTCCATCCTCCCAGATTTGGCGTCCGTGTTTTTCTGGCAGACATGATGCATGTGCCAGCTGTCATACCCTTGATCTCCAGGCTTGGGTCCTGTTTGGCACCCAAGGCACAGGTTGGATAAAACCACGGCGTCCAAGATGAGGCCTGTGTGGTATTCTATGACTGACCCGACTCCGATATGAGATGTGTGCCCTCTCTTGTGCCATGTGCCATCATACACCACGGTGATATCCTTGCAGAACCCCGGGTCCATCTTCTTACAGGCTGTCTTCACCGCGACAGCTGACTCGGCATAAAACTTTTCCACGCACAGGGCCTCTGGCTCTCTGAAGGTCTTCTTCAGGTGCTCCTGGAACGTTTTGTGGTGGAGACCTCTGTGGGAGACGTTCATAGCTGCCCAAAAGTCATTGAGAGCTGTCTGCCCCTTTCCTATCTGCTTGATCGCCATGATGGAGCGGATGTTGACTTCGAAGGCCCTCGAGTCTTGTTGGCGTGGCGAAGTCCAGGAACTTGCAATAATGCCGCAATGGGGGCATACAACCTCGAGTTTTGCTGCCAGTCCGAGTTTGGTGCCTTCTTGGACAGTCAATCCAGTCCCCGAGCAATGCTTGCACACTGTGCAGCAGAGCAGGTTGCTCAAAACGTCGATCTGAACAAGGCAGAACTTCTCACCTTGGCTTGTAGCAGAGGCAGGCGTGGGATTGGGCAGCATGGCTTCAAACTTCCTCTGGGTTGCTGGCATAGCTCCAAGTTCGGCTTGAACGGTATCACAATGTCTAGCTTCTGCTTCGATCTCCTCACGTGTCAGGAAATGCGTCCGCAGATGGGTGCTGGAAGACGCGCTCCCACTTGTCGCGGCAGGCGGAAGACGGGCGCTGGGACCCGCGATCTCGGGGGGAACCACAACAGTCGGCATGCTCGGTACTCCAGGCGTGAGCGGGGCGATGCGTTCTTCTTCGACGACAGCCGATGGCACAGAAAATCCATCACTGGAAGTGTTGACGCGATCATCATTGACGGCACGCCGCGCAGAAACTTCCAACTTCGCCATCCGCAGTAACTTCATGGACTGCTTCCGCGCGCCAAACGCGCGCACCGTCTTGTACTTCGAACCCCGCATCGTGTGCGACCACGAAACAGACGGGCACGCTACACGAAACTACTCGAAGAAAGTTCGGAAAACGATCGTAAAGATGGCGAAAAACGAAGCGGAGCTGACAAAGCAAGAGCGCGTGCAAGCACACCACTACCGAGAGCAGACGACGCGAGCGGCAACAGCAGAAGAAACGGAGGAGGAGGAGAGCGCTCCGCGCGCGGAGAAATCGCGTCCCAGCCAATAGCAGTCGCGCGCTCTGTCCAATAGCGTTCTTGCGATTGCGATACGGAAGAACGGTGACCACGCCGTAACCACGCGGCCGACGCCATTTTGGGAGCTGTCAAAAAGAAGAGAAAGAATTCACGTTCAAAACAAGACTAAGATGGTGGCCGTCGGCCAAACGTGCCCAAAATGGCGAGCGCACGAAGTTGGGGTTGATTTTGACGTTTGACCGTCACTTGGATGCTACCCAGGCCTCGTAAATAATTGTTTTTAAATATTTCCCCGTTGTATTTGGTGCTGATAATTACAGAGAAGGTAGTTTATGAGATATACAACCGAAAAATAAGATTTTCTAAAAATCGACTTTTTCGCGATTTTTCGGTTTTCAAAGCCCGCGTCCTCCCTTAAATATGAATCTTGCAAGTTCAATGGCTGTTTAAAGAAAAGGAAGCTTAGGACTACTTTTTGTTGCAGAGGGCTCTGTAGATGTGGCAGTAACGAGGCCCTGTTGGCCTTCGACCATGGAATGTTATCACGTGCTTTGCTCCGGCACCCCGCGGGGGCCGCAGCCTCCATCGTTTGCCAAGTTATTGTGTAACGGAGTATAGCCTAACAACAAGTCTCGTTAAACTACCTTCCTGCGCTATAGTTAGTGAGAACGAAAGGAAGGAACTTCATTTGTCACACCTTTCCTACCTTTGACCATGCTTCGGCGTCTCGTGCACCTTGAGGGATCACGCGCAGCCGAAGCACCACGGAATTCGAGGAGCGCATGGTAAAAGCCGGGCAACTGAAAGATGCTCCATGCCATTTTCATTCTGTCAGTGACTAAAGTAGCCGTTTTGGTGGTGCAGGAGGAATTGAAGGGCCGTCCGTTGCAAACGAAGGGCTTCTGACCCGCGGCAAACCGCTTTCCCATTGCAGATGGACGACGCCGCCAAGCCAAGTGACCAGCGCAAGAGCTTACTTCAGCAGCTGCTCTCGGAACCCACCTAGTAGGAGGACAGAACAGCGGAGGGGAGTGCAAGCCGAAGAAGTCGAAAAAAAAAAAAGATGCGCAATGAGCAAATTGCTTGGTGGTTTCTCGCAGACTGTGATCCATCTCTCCCCTCCCCCCCCGGTGCTCCTTCTCTCCACTTCCGAACCCTTCCCACCACCCACTCACCCCCTCCGCTCGAAAAAGGAAAAAAAAAAAATGTGCGGTGCGAACGTGTGTTGTTGTTCTGGTCGCCGCAGCCGCGAGTGAGCATCGTCGTGCGTCGCGCGCTACTTAAAACTGCGGACCCTTTTTTCTTTTTTTCGTCGGTGTCTTTGAAGAGGGGGTGAATGTGACTACCACTACCACGTCTTTTCCTTCTCTCCCCCCCCCCCCCCCTCCCTCCCTCCCTCCCCTTTCAGCTCGACCACCGTGGGAAGTGACGGTCCTGTTTTGGGGGGTGGGGGGGGCCACGGGAGGTCTGCAGCGGCATCGCTTATTCTGTACATAGGAGAGACTGTTTCCCGATCGTCCAAGTGGGGGCGACGAATCCAAAGCGAACTTGTGGGGACAAGCGGTTGCAGGACGACGCTTGTTTGTTGGTCGTTGCTGCTGTTCACTGCAGCTGTTTTTCTTTTTTTCTCCCTCGCCAGTTTTTTTAAAAGGGGCGATCTCTGTGTCTTGTTGCTTTGTACATATGTGTAAAGCCGCGCCGGCGATGCCGGCGGAAGTCTCGTTAAATGTAGTTAGGTCAACTTGTTCTTTTATTTTTTTTTTTTTTTAACCTATTATGTACAGTCTTGTGCATGGAAGAGGAAAAAGTAAGGAAGAGATATTTTAGTTTCGGGGGGCAGGTTTGCCGATAGGTTTTCGCTTGACATGGAATCTGTGTTGCTCGTTTTTGGCTTCTTACTGCTGGGAAGCCGTTCTTTTCTCTGCTTCCTTCTTTTGGCAAGAACGATTTTGGCCTCGAATCCACTTGGAGCCATTCTCTTCTCTTTTTCTTTTTTTTTTTTTTTTTGTCCATATTTTTTGTTGTTTCTTCTCTTTTTTTTTGCGCGAGACTTCAGAGGCTGGAAAAAGGTCGGTAGCTCCGCTACTGTTGTTGATGTGTCTTTTACGAGTAAATAAGAGAGTCCATCTGTCTTTATTTCCTTCTTCTCTTGCCAAAGCTGTTGCCTTTTAAAATACTACCGAACTGAGCTGTAGACATGCTGCTTCTATCAGAGATGCTCTTTTGGCAGGCCTTTCCCAGTGTACAATACGGGCGAAGATAGTGACACGACAAACTAGGGAAGAGTGGAGAAAATGTTAAAAGAGAGAGAGACTTGCTTGACACGCAGCAGATACTCAATCGAGAGTGGAGAGCTTTAAGATGGGAGAAGAGGAAAAAAGGAAGTCTGTGATGGTTCTGTGAAGTTTGAGGGTGCTGCAAACTGGGTTCAGTTCACTAGGGTTGCTAGGAGTCTTGTTGAAAGTTTTACTATCAGTTTTTTTTTTTTTTTTTACATCTACTATACTACTAAATGGCCTTAGACCTACTTGATTTGACCCTTTTGTTAGGGATTACTGTCTACCTCACTTTGTGTTGGCATGGTTTGGAATTGTTTAGGAAACATTTTCTTGCTGGGTGTGTTCTACGTTTGTTATCTATTGCGTGCGTACAAATTACCTTGGGGATGTCCTGGTTCGGTCACTGCAGAAAGACTGACGTTGCACTGTTAATTTTGTCTCGTGGGGGGGATTGGCGCTACTTTTCCTTAAGAAGGGCTTGAAGGCTGCTTAGTGTTTTTTGTTTTTCTATAAACATTTGTTGGCATTGGGTCTGTGGATTGTGCAGTGGTTGTTGCGTGTGGTGCAAGAGACGTGCAGGGGAGTGTGTGAGCGTCCCCCAGAATGTGCGGACGATATCTCGCGGGAGCGGTGGTACTGAAGGTGTGATTGCTTTGGGTCCCCTGTTTCTGCGCAGTGGTTGCTAGCGAACCTTGCTAGACTTAAAAGTTGGGGGCTCAATGGAGATGCAAGAGAATAAGCTGCAATGAATACTACAACAGCAGCCACTGGAAACTGCAAAGTTTCTGTGCCTGATATTTTCTCGGTTAAACTTAAGAAGAAAAAAAGAGAGCTGTCACACTTAAGAGCAGATAACTTGTCGTGCCTTTGTCATAGCCGCCAACACCACAGTGCGAAAGCCTGGGGGTGTTTTTATGATGTAGCCTGCCATAGACTAAAAAGGGGAGGCCTAGAGGAACCAGATGCTCCAGATCTGTTAAACGCGAGAGTGGCAGTTTCCCGTGATTGTTTTCTTTTCTAGTAAATATATATAAATATATATATATATATTAGATAACATAGTCATTTATATATGTATATGTTGAGACAAGGCACTTGTGAGATAAAGAAAACAAAACCTTAGTCAAGCTGTGACGAGAGAGTACAAGCGGTGTTCTTCTGTTGCGTCTTTTTCCTTGAGGTGGAGGGGGAGAAGGGGTACAAAGGAAAAAAAAAAAAAAAGTTGGATCTCCAAAACAATGCAAGAGGTGCTCTTTTCTTCTGCGCTGTGGGGCAGGTTGCAAACTTTTATGAGCGTTGAAAACCCTTTTGGCACACGACAGTCCATTACGCCTGCCCATCTTTCAGCAGCTCAAGCGCCCCGACAAAAAAAGACAGTTCATTGCCAGCGAGTTCTTTCCACCTTTCTCCGACATCTTCTAGGGCCTTAACAACTGTTACTATTCTGCTACTGCATTATAAATATACTATATATATATATACGGGAGATACTATATATTACACAACCTCTGTTTTGTCTTCGAAAAAGATGAGATGAAAAAAGAGATGCTATTTGTGTGCTGTAAATTTTTAGACAAAGAAGAAGAAAAGAAAAAAACATGCATCATACAAGAGAGGATGTTTCTGATATTTTTGTAATTGTGGTGGGAGGCTGTGGTTGCATTCTCGTGCCCTCTCCCCACGCCCCGAGGTTTGTAGAGTTCCGAGGAGTTTCTTCAGGAAGGCCCGCTTTTCGAGTTCTGTTTTTCGGTTGTTGTTGGTCCTGCTTGAGACATTGGCAAGTGCGCTTCTCTGTTGCTGCTGCTCTCTTCCCGTTCCTCGTTCGCGGGACTTTTTTAGATTATTTTTTTTGCTTCTGTGTATAAAAAAGGGTTTCTGTTTTCTCCCATGTTGTACAGCGATGTTTGAAAGTGGCTCTTTGCCCCCCCCCCCCCCACCACCCCCCATCCCCGAAGGTTTTTGAGTTAACTTCGGCCAGCACGAAGAAGGGGCTCTATTAGTCTTTAACCTAAAAGTGTTGTATTATACTATCTTATCGTTGAGAAGAGAATGTGTAGTATATGGAGAGGAAAAAAATGATAAAAAGTGTTCTTGATTTGTGGCAATGCACTGTGAGTTTTTGTTGTATACAAAATAATATACTATTAAACAACAACATGTAACGAATTACATGTGGAAACTTGAGAGGGTTGTTGGTGTTTTGGCTATTTTTTCGGTGGAAAGATTGACATTGTGTGGCTAAGTGGACGTTCGACTGCCAGTGGTTTCCATTTGCATTTTAGCATTGGTAGCGACAAACGCTCCATTGCACAACTTCATATGCACAAACAATCTCACTTTCAGTCTCATTTGCCTTGGAAGCTACAGAGGTAGACCGCTGACAACAGCAGCGTGCCCATGTCTATCTAGTTTTATGCTTATTTTGGATAATTTTTTCACTTATCGTTATTATACATTGGCTTCAAAAGGGAAAGCTTACCGAAGGAACCATTGCCCTCCGTCACTGAACTACCAACGCAAACATTAAAGGCAGGCTAAGCAAGGAAACTTGAATGATATGGGGAGAATGTTGCGTAAACAGTTTGACTATAGACAGGCGGTTGACAACACCACAAGGGCCCTCTATTTTTTTTTTCTCCTTTATTGTACCATTGCAAATTTTGAAAAGCGAAGAGAATCGAGCCAAACTATTCGACAATGTGTCCAGGTCACATTGTGGCACTCCTGCTTGCTACTGGAATGCTGCGACTATTAATCACACTCCCTTAGGATCCATAAATCATGTCATTAGCGGTCATGGTAGGCATCATGTTGAACAAGCCTCTGCCACCATAGCCGCAGGTTGGGAAGTCTGCAATCCGGTTTCTTCTCTTGTAGCGCTGGGCAAGCCAGCCGTTGCAGTTCATCATTTCGGATCCCCATGCAAGGTAGCCCCAGCGGAGTATCCTGTTTGGCATGCCCATGTGCATTCCAGGATGCCCTGCGTGAATGTCGGGGTATTGAGCCCACGATCGCAGGGTGCTGCCCAGAAGCACGCTGATCAGCCACGGGACCACAGCCGCTGAACGCATCCTGCAAGTTTGAACGCATTTTAGGCACATGCAGAGCATAAAGCTGCGGTCACACTGCTGATAAGTCATTCAAAATATGGTCTGTAGACACTGAGGCATGTTTCTCGTATGAGTCCTGTTGCATTGTTCATGCAAAAACTGTCTGCAGACATGTTCGAAGCGCACTTTCATATTAAGCAAATGTGCTTGAGTCGTGTCCGCAGCTGATTGTCTTTGTTTTCTCCCGTTTTGTAATATCGCATTTGAAAGAGGTTGGGGGGTGTTAGAACAACTAGTGGTAAGGACAGTTGGTATCCACTGTCCAAAAAGTCTTGGTTGGACCCCCAAGTCCAAAAAGCCTGGAGCATCGGTCGAAGAGAAGGGGGAGCTTTTGAGGAATTGGTACAGACAAGCGTACACAGTAATTTTGTGATTCTGCTCTACAATGCTCTTGAAGTGCCAATCATTGATCTTTCAAATCGGTCAGTGAGCAGGGTAAATCTAACATAAGTCGTAAAAATCGGCGCTGGCACGTAGCAGGTAAACTTTTTGTCAAAGGGGTATTTCACGGGTGGGTTTTACCTCAGAAAATTACTAGGCGTAGCTCACATTCTGTACAAAATGGGGCGAAAAAACTTGCCAGGGTCAACGGCAATGCAGACAACCGAGTCGAGTGGTGGAGCGCGTTTGGCGCACGTATTAATAGATAGCGCTACCTCGCGAGCAGCGAAAAAAAAAAATAGTGAGCCATTTCATTCTGTGAAGGTGGATGACCAGTGAAGTTGTTTAGCACACGACACAGACTGCCGCCCCGAGAAGCCGGAGGAAACGACACGCGCGACGGGACCGCCACCCTGGGAGAGCGGAAGGAAAGGAAACTAGGCACGCAAGGGGGGGGGGGGGGTCTTGGAACGACGACAAAGAGGGCGGTGCGAGCGTTGACATGACCGACGCGGGTCGCAGAGCGGCAAATCTTTAAAACCTCCATTATCTACCCGAGAGTACTGATCTTCAAAATGGTACCTATTGATAACTAATCTACTGAATAGACCTATTGCTAAATTACCCGAGCAGGAGGATGCGGGGAATGTAAAAGTAGCGCAAGGTGCGTCGATGCACGAGCAACGTGCAGCCCCTGGGAAGATCATGGTGGCACAGTGCAGCACTGAGCTAGATTTGAGACGCCATGAATTTCCCAGAAGTGGCGTGCGGCACGTGCCTCGAGCATTTCTACAACAATGAATGGTGCCACTTTTCCCAGGATAGAGGGGCTTTAAAAGGGAATGGTGTTCCACGCGCCGCACGTGCCGACGTCTGCAGCAGTAACTAATTGTTCTAAAGCAAAAGCCTAAAACAAATGGCATCTTGCACGCGCGTTCGTTAACGCTTTATTTTTGGCTACTTCGAATCCTTTGTGGGAGTGTCTACATCCACGCGCGGGGATGCAGCCAAGTCGGGAGGAGATAAGGCTCCATCCACGCAGTACGTCACTTCCTGCGCGGACGGAAGCAGTTCTCCCGTGTTCTCTCTTTTTCTTTTTTTTTTTTTTTCTTGTTTCTTTTGGTCAAGAAGTTTAGCCCTTTGTGTATTAGCACGGTCGCGCTTCTGACATGCCTCAAGTTTTGGTTGCCGGGGATTCGATGGTGAAATACTTGTCCCAGTACTTCCCACCGAATAACCGGGGGGCTGTCGAAGTGCGGGCGTTTAGTGGCATTAGGATCGAGGCTTCCTACTCGATTTTGATGTGTCATTTTGCACGTAGGCACAAACAACACCAGCGTTTGTGCCAGCGCGTACATTGACAAGCACCGGTCGGCTGGCCGCTTAGTTCTTGGAACGCAATCCGACGATGCAGATCGCCTTTTCTTCTGTCCTTCCAAGGCGGGAGAACTGGTTCTCTTCGTTGAAGTGTCAACGTAGTCAGAGTGCCGAGAACCAGGCGTTGAATGATCGGCACAGAGACGTGAATTGGCTTCTGCAGGAGTTCTGCCGCAAGAAGGTCTTCGTGTTCACCGGTGATCTCGTGGACGAGTAACATCATCGGCTACTGTTTTATTTGTCATGAAATAAACAGTTTCTGGAATCTTTTACCCAGTTTCCTCGATTGAATGCTCTCAGTATGTTTGTTGTTACTGGGCCTAATGCATGTTTCCCCTTCTCTCACAATCTTTGTGAGATGGCGAGCGTGCGCGCAAGTCAAGAACGTACGGAGCGGTGGGATCGCACTTGTCCCCTTCGATGCACATAAGCTCGCACT
The DNA here is from genome assembly GCA_013358835.2 of Ixodes persulcatus. Taxonomy (NCBI): domain Eukaryota; kingdom Metazoa; phylum Arthropoda; class Arachnida; order Ixodida; family Ixodidae; genus Ixodes; species Ixodes persulcatus. Next base: position 102,143 of record JABSTQ010004365.1, read on the forward strand.
AAAACGCCTTGAACCAAGCCTACCACACACACGACAAAGCCTCACTGCCTCGGCAGCGATGCACACATGGGTGAAGGCCCCGGTGGGTCGGAGGCCGCACCAAGCCAAGCCAACCAAGCCCACACCACATTGCTGCACGCCCACACGCACGGATGGCACGCACGCCGCCCACACGTGTGTGTGACTCCTGGACAACATAACTATAGTCGGTTACAAGTTAAGATGGTAGGAGAAGCTCCTCCCACAAGCGTGGTGCGCCAGTTTCAAATCCCTCCGCAATCGAAAGAAGAGTTCACTGGAAACGCTCCTTGTTCCGCTTCAATGGATAGATAATGGCCACAGAGTGGTGGCAACTTGTCTCCGACCCCCACGTTTTAAGAAAGCGACCTTTGTATTCATCGGAGAGGGAACCGAGCCCCTGAAAGCAGCCTTTGTATCAATCGGAGTGGGACGCTAATCCCCGAAAGTCGTCTTTGTTTGCATCGGAGGGGGACGACTCTAATCTCCCTCTCGTGGCTTCCACAATGCTAAGTCAAAGTCGAAAGATAAAGCAAATATGTACAGAAAGGCAACACCCTCCTCGCGCGTTGGCCACGACGTCACGGAAACGATGGGACGCTATTGGATGCGGAGGTGGCGGAGGGATATATGATTCCCTTTGAGGGGCATTTGCCGCTACCTTCTTGACTTGTAACCTACTATATAAAGATATCTATTGATACTATTCTAATGACGCACGATATTTACTATTAGTCTTAGAAAACAGTAAAAAATTAACAAAACTTTAAAAATGTGTAAGGTCACGTGACATACTACCTTTAACACAACAATAAAATCTAACCTATTTATTTTTATATCCTATATTTACTCATAAGAAAGCCTAATATGTGCATAAAAACAAATTGTGCTTTTATATTATAAGTCACGTGACCTTTCGCGTGGAGGAAGCCTTGTCTCCTCCCGACTTGGCTACGTCCCGCGCGTGGATGTAGCCTCGGCCATCTTTTATAGACCTTTCCAAAAAAGAGCGTGTGGCCGGTGCCATTTTGAGTGTTCGTGCGTATGGCGCGTGCTTTGCTCGCTTTCCGAAGCGACGAACACGCACGTGCTGGGCTGAAAATCGCACGCTGGGCTGTGATTTTGTAAACATTGGAATGGTGTATACGGGGAAGGCGTATGCGTGCGGCGGTGCGAGCGTACACAAAAACATCCACGGAACCCCAGCCATAAACAGCTTCGCTGTACAAAGCTGGCGACACGCAGGCGAAATCTGTCGGCAGCAAGAGCGCCGTCTTTATGCAACCGCGTTTTCTTTTATTTTTGTTAATTCAAGTTTTGCGATCGTCCGCATTTATTTTGCAACCAAAGGTACATTGCAAAACGATCATGTTCAAATTAATTAATGATGCACCGAATCTGCCGAACTTCAGATTCGGCAAAGGTCGGTACGTGCCGAACTTGTGAAGGAAAGTTCGGCAAAGATTCGGCGAAAATTCGGCAAACGTCTGCGCACGCGCGAGAACGCGACGGGGAGGGGCCCATTCATTGCAAGCGGACGCCGTGCGGTCGCGCGGTTACCATCGTACAGTTATGGTGCCTGGATCGCGTCTCCGACTGGTGTGTTTAGCGTCCTATCCCGCCCATACATCAAAAGTGGTCCCGAAGTGGCAACAAATGACGTCACAGAAGCCGGAGTGTCATGCTGTAGCCTGTCGCGATCCTGGCGGGTGGTCGTAGAAATGCTGGCCAAAAGCACAAGCGAACGCGAGTGTCGCTGTCGTCGCGGCGTCCCAGGCGTTCCAACTTCCTGCTGCTGCAGCTTCCGTGGACTGCCGAAGTGAAGAGCGACCTGCAGCAGAACAGGCGTCTGCTACATCCACCACAGCTGCCGGGACACCGCCAGGGTCGCGACCGGCGACAGCATGACACTTCTATGACGTCATCAGGCGGAAATTGAGGGACCACTTTTTTGGACGCGGTAAACACACCAGTCGGAGACGCGTTCCAGGCACCATAGTACAGTGTAGAACTACCAGCGGTTACGGCGAGGCGCGGAGTAGGCGAAATAGTAACTGTGTGTTTGTCAGCATTTGTGAGTGTTCTTTTCAATATTTTCTGCCTCAAGAACAGAAGATCAACCAGAAATGGACGCAAAAATGACGCCGTCCACTGCGAAAATGACAAATGATGCAGCACATTCGGGAAAACGTGATTTTCATTTGATATCTCCAGTGATGCAACGAGGTAGTTGCGACACACAAGTAGTTTGTGCCGAAACTAAATAATATTGCTTTTCAATTAGCATTATTTCGTGGTTTTTATGTATCCGCATAAAATTGAACACAGAACTATCATGCTTGACGTTGCACATTAGACATTTTTAACTCTTCCCATCTTCCTAAACGTCTGGTGTGTCCTAACATCAGGAACCGGCATTTTAGAAGTTAAAAACGAGACGTTGCGAATATGGGACGCAAACTTTCATCCAAAGCTGAAGTGACTCAAATCGAAAAATATGCATATTAAAAATAATGTTATCTCTTCTGGTGAAGGCTCGACAGCCGTTTTGCGCGCGAAACGGTGACTCGCAGAGGAAGTATAGAACACAGAAGTGTTGTAAGTTGGGCGAGTTGGTATGATGATATTACCGCCTTTTTTTCAACAATACACACTTACACAAGGTAGCAACTAGGGGTGTCGCGAACTTTTGTCGAACCGGATTTTTAGGTCGAACTTTCGGGGTTCGACTGGGTCGAACCGGTTCGATGAACCTTCGAACTTTTCACCAGATTCGACCGGTTCGACTTTGTGGACAGTGTGGCTAGACCTTGATACAAGCATGTCTAGGTTTGGAGAATTTTTTTTTTTATGCAAAGGATTATTTTATTTTATGAACAGTTGCAAATAAAAGAAACCAATTCTAATCACTGAAGATGTTAATAAGAAGTTAACAACTTAATGTTTTGTGCTGCATTAACTGAAATAACCAATCAGCGCTGCCCTTAATTCATCCCTTAGCCATCACCATCCAATCCGAAGCCAACTGGCCAGCCTGTCGCGCATGCGCACACGAGTCGAACCTCAATACAAGGTTCGTCGAATTTTTCACTAAAAGTTCGAAAAAGTCGAACCTGGTCGAACTCGAACCTCGGCCGGTTCGCGACACCCCCCCCCCCCCCCCCCCCCTAGTAGGGTTCTAGTAGAGGCGCTATTATGGTGAGCTGTAGTATGTTGAATTTACGGAGTAGGCACTGGCAGCGAGCGCGGAGGCGGTGGGTGCCGGATTTGTAGCGTCTGCTTGTCTTTCTTTTGCCTTGTATTTACGGAATAGGCATCGAGCGCGAAGGCGGTGGGTGTCGGACCTGTAGCGTCTCCTTGCCGTTCCTTTGCCTTATATTTACAGAGTAGGCAGTGAGCGCGGAGGCGGTGGGTGTCAGATTTGTAGCGTCTGCTCGTCGTTCTTTTGCCTTGTATTTACGGAGTAGGCATCGAGCGCGAAGGCGGTGGGTGCCGGATTTGTAGCGTCTGCTTGTCTTTCTTTTGCCTTGTATTTACGGAATAGGCATCGAGCGCGAAGGCGGTGGGTGTCGGACCTGTAGCGTCTCCTTGCCGTTCCTTTGCCTATATTATTTACAGAGTAGGCAGTGAGCGCGGAGGCGGTGGGTGTCAGATTTGTAGCGTCTGCTCGTCGTTCTTTTGCCTTGTATTTACGGAGTAGGCATCGAGCGCGAAGGCGGTGGGTGCCGGATTTGTAGCGTCTGCTTGTCTTTCTTTTGCCTTGTATTTACGGAATAGGCATCGAGCGCGAAGGCGGTGGGTGTCGGACCTGTAGCGTCTCCTTGCCGTTCCTTTGCCTTATATTTACAGAGTAGGCAGTGAGCGCGGAGGCGGTGGGTGTCAGATTTGTAGCGTCTGCTCGTCGTTCTTTTGCCTTGTATTTACGGAGTAGGCATCGAGCGCGAAGGCGGTGGGTGCCGGATTTGTAGCGTCTGCTTGTCTTTCTTTTGCCTTGTATTTACGGAATAGGCATCGAGCGCGAAGGCGGTGGGTGTCGGACCTGTAGCGTCTCCTTGCCGTTCCTTTGCCTTATATTTACAGAGTAGGCAGTGAGCGCGGAGGCGGTGGGTGTCAGATTTGTAGCGTCTGCTCGTCGTTCTTTTGCCTTGTATTTACGGAGTAGGCATCGAGCGCGAAGGCGGTGGGTGCCGGATTTGTAGCGTCTGCTTGTCTTTCTTTTGCCTTGTATTTACGGAATAGGCATCGAGCGCGAAGGCGGTGGGTGTCGGACCTGTAGCGTCTCCTTGCCGTTCCTTTGCCTTATATTTACAGAGTAGGCAGTGAGCGCGGAGGCGGTGGGTGTCAGATTTGTAGCGTCTGCTCGTCGTTCTTTTGCCTTGTATTTACGGAATAGGCATCGAGCGCGAAGGCGGTGGGTGTCGGACCTGTAGCGTCTCCTTGCCGTTCCTTTGCCTTATATTTACAGAGTAGGCAGTGAGCGCGGAGGCGGTGGGTGTCAGATTTGTAGCGTCTGCTCGTCGTTCTTTTGCCTTGTATTTACGGAGTAGGCATCGAGCGCGGAGGCGGTGGGTGCCGGATTTGTAGCGTCTGCTTGTCTTTCTTTTGCCTTGTATTTACGGAATAGGCATCGAGCGCGAAGGCGGTGGGTGTCGGACCTGTAGCGTCTCCTTGCCGTTCCTTTGCCTTATATTTACAGAGTAGGCAGTGAGCGCGGAGGCGGTGGGTGTCAGATTTGTAGCGTCTGCTCGTCGTTCTTTTGCCTTGTATTTACGGAGTAGGCATCGAGCGCGGAGGCGGTGGGTGCCGGATTTGTAGCGTCTGCTTGTCTTTCTTTTGCCTTGTATTTACGGAATAGGCATCGAGCGCGAAGGCGGTGGGTGTCGGACCTGTAGCGTCTCCTTGCCGTTCCTTTGCCTTATATTTACAGAGTAGGCAGTGAGCGCGGAGGCGGTGGGTGTCAGATTTGTAGCGTCTGCTCGTCGTTCTTTTGCCTTGTATTTACGGAGTAGGCATCGAGCGCGAAGGCGGTGGGTGCCGGATTTGTAGCGTCTGCTTGTCTTTCTTTTGCCTTGTATTTACGGAATAGGCATCGAGCGCGAAGGCGGTGGGTGTCGGACCTGTAGCGTCTCCTTGCCGTTCCTTTGCCTTATATTTACAGAGTAGGCAGTGAGCGCGGAGGCGGTGGGTGTCAGATTTGTAGCGTCTGCTCGTCGTTCTTTTGCCTTGTATTTACGGAGTAGGCATCGAGCGCGAAGGCGGTGGGTGCCGGATTTGTAGCGTCTGCTTGTCTTTCTTTTGCCTTGTATTTACGGAATAGGCATCGAGCGCGAAGGCGGTGGGTGTCGGACCTGTAGCGTCTCCTTGCCGTTCCTTTGCCTTATATTTACAGAGTAGGCAGTGAGCGCGGAGGCGGTGGGTGTCAGATTTGTAGCGTCTGCTCGTCGTTCTTTTGCCTTGTATTTACGGAGTAGGCATCGAGCGCGAAGGCGGTGGGTGCCGGATTTGTAGCGTCTGCTTGTCTTTCTTTTGCCTTGTATTTACGGAATAGGCATCGAGCGCGAAGGCGGTGGGTGTCGGACCTGTAGCGTCTCCTTGCCGTTCCTTTGCCTTATATTTACAGAGTAGGCAGTGAGCGCGGAGGCGGTGGGTGTCAGATTTGTAGCGTCTGCTCGTCGTTCTTTTGCCTTGTATTTACGGAGTAGGCATCGAGCGCGAAGGCGGTGGGTGCCGGATTTGTAGCGTCTGCTTGTCTTTCTTTTGCCTTGTATTTACGGAATAGGCATCGAGCGCGAAGGCGGTGGGTGTCGGACCTGTAGCGTCTCCTTGCCGTTCCTTTGCCTTATATTTACAGAGTAGGCAGTGAGCGCGGAGGCGGTGGGTGTCAGATTTGTAGCGTCTGCTCGTCGTTCTTTTGCCTTGTATTTACGGAATAGGCATCGAGCGCGAAGGCGGTGGGTGTCGGACCTGTAGCGTCTCCTTGCCGTTCCTTTGCCTTATATTTACAGAGTAGGCAGTGAGCGCGGAGGCGGTGGGTGTCAGATTTGTAGCGTCTGCTCGTCGTTCTTTTGCCTTGTATTTACGGAGTAGGCGTCGAGCGCGAAGGCGGTGGGTGCCGGATTTGTAGCGTCTGCTTGTCTTTCTTTTGCCTTGTATTTACGGAATAGGCATCGAGCGCGAAGGCGGTGGGTGTCGGACCTGTAGCGTCTCCTTGCCGTTCCTTTGCCTTATATTTACAGAGTAGGCAGTGAGCGCGGAGGCGGTGGGTGTCAGATTTGTAGCGTCTGCTCGTCGTTCTTTTGCCTTGTATTTACGGAATAGGCATCGAGCGCGAAGGCGGTGGGTGCCGGATTTGTAGCGTCTGCTTGTCTTTCTTTTGCCTTGTATTTACGGAATAGGCATCGAGCGCGAAGGCGGTGGGTGTCGGACCTGTAGCGTCTCCTTGCCGTTCCTTTGCCTTATATTTACAGAGTAGGCAGTGAGCGCGGAGGCGGTGGGTGTCAGATTTGTAGCGTCTGCTCGTCGTTCTTTTGCCTTGTATTTACGGAATAGGCATCGAGCGCGAAGGCGGTGGGTGCCGGATTTGTAGCGTCTGCTTGTCTTTCTTTTGCCTTGTATTTACGGAATAGGCATCGAGCGCGAAGGCGGTGGGTGTCGGACCTGTAGCGTCTCCTTGCCGTTCCTTTGCCTTATATTTACAGAGTAGGCACTGAGCGCGGAGGCGGTGGGTGTCAGATTTGTAGCGTCTGCTCGTCGTTCTTTTGCCTTGTATTTACGGAGTAGGCAGTGAGCGCGGAGGCGCGGGGTGTCGGATTTGTAGCGTCTGCTTGTTGTTCGTTTGCTGTGCATTTCTCGACCGCTACGAATAGAGCATGAACTGTGGAATTTCAGAACTAAAGCACTTCTTCTAGGTCTTTGGTAAATCTCTAGGTGGCTTCGTAATGTAAGTCGAGCGGCTCGCTCGAAGCAGCGTTTTAGCAGAGTGTCTCAAGAAAGCGCTGTCAAAGGTAGCGCTCAATCTTAAATCGCGTCTCACACGCTCGCGCGCTCCAACCTTGACTGTGTTTTTTTAAGTCCGTCTCAGCTGAGACGCTGCATTCGAGCAAGCCGGTCCTGGGCAGCGGTCCTTCCGTACGCTTTAGCTTTCTCTTCCAAACTGCTAAATATATATATATATATATAATTATTATTTTATTTATTTTATTATTTTTTTATTTTTTTATTTATTTTTTTTTTTGCGAAAACGCACAAGAGCAGACGTTATCGCGATGCCTTCGGCAACGAGAAATGATTTAGCGATGCGAGGCGTCCACCCGAAAATTCGGAAGATCCAACACAGGAATGAAAACGTGCTGTGCTCGTGGGATATTAACTTACCTTGCTGAGGCAGCTTCATTTTGTCACCGCGAGTAAAGCCTAGCTCCACTTGTCTCGAAGTGTCTTAATTCACGTATTTTATTTACATTAGAATCACTTCGAAAATTAAAACAATATATACAACACTCATTTACCGCATAGGAATAGATTTGCAACAGAACATTGACTTATAAAATAGCTACGGTACCCCTTTCAGACGGACAAAATAATTGCAAGGTTGACAGAAGACATGGCAATCTGTTTAGGCCTTTGAACTGTGTGAGTTCGGTGTGCCTTCGCCTTACTTTCTGTTGGTGTGGTTTATCTGTGGACACCGTGCTTATGCTTCGCTGTCTGATGTCCAGGTACTTTTGTCCAATGAAGCGTTTCATCAGCAAAGGGTGAACGCACTCACCGATGAAACGAAACAGTGGGCGACTTCTTCGACCGCTCGGACCGATTACTGCAATTTCGTACACTACACAATCCCCTCGGGGTTAGGAAACACCAGCACGATTCCTCTACACAATCAAGCGCGACCGCCGCGATCGCAAACACTTTGCAAGGTGACTCTTCGATAGAAACACCTTTGATGTCGTTCTCCGTCGTCAGAACTGTTGCTCAAGCGGTGCTCTGCGTTATCCCGCGGATTTCACGCTTCGATGGTTCGCAGACTCCGCATCTCGACGATCTCGGGCATCGCCGCGCGTCGCTCCTCGGTCGGCTCCGTTCGTCATGCTTAAAGTTTAACGCCAAAACAACAGGGATACGAGAATTTAAGCAGACAGGACCAACTAGCCTAACTCGCCGTCTTAATTCCGCCCGTCAGCTTCGACGGCTCCGTAACTCGTAAATCCCACCGAACGAGGTAGAATATTATAGTACACCGCCAACCGGCGCACTTCCGGGCCGACTTTTTCTTATGACTAGGCTTCAAAAAAATCACGTGATGCCATCCCCCTGGCCATATTACTATGATGGCTAGAGATGATATAACTCTACCAAAAAGATGGCCGACCGTGGCCACATTCCCGTCCATAGGCGAAGCTGGTCAAACGCGATCCAGCAAATAGACATAGAGATCAGTGCTTTCTCCCATCTGCCTGGAGTAGGAGAAAAACGCCTCGTTGCTCCCTTCTTCTCGTATCCGCTCGGGGGCGCGTCAGTAGAAGGGAGGAAAACGCGCCGTTGCTAAGCGGGATGGCATGACGTCACGAGCCTAACCTCCGCAAGGCAACTTCTTCTGAAGCCGCCTCTCCCCCTATCCTCCTCACATTTTTTCCGGAAAAGGTATGCATCTCGGGAAGAGTCGGCCCCGCCACGTGACTTTTTCTGGTAGGTTCTAGTCAGGGGGATGGCATCACCTGATTTTTTTGAAGCCTAGTCATAAAAAAAAGTCGGCCCGAAAGTGCGCCGGTTGGCGGTGTACTATAAAATTCTACCTCGTTCGGTGGGATTTACGAGTTACGGAGCCGTCGAAGCTGACGGGCGGAATTAAGACGGCGACTTAAGCGCGCTCCAAACCAAAGCTTCTTTTTGCGCGTGTAGGTCGTGCGGCTTGCGGATGTGACGTATTTCGTGACGTCGCGCCGCTTCTTCGCTCCTTCCGGGCGCGCACAAAAAAGTTGGAAAATTTCAACTTCTTTCTGGACGCGCACGAAGAAGCACCGTGACGTAGTAGGGCGTTCCTGTCTCCCGGCCAATCGGTGGAGGGCACTGCTCTGCGTTTCTTCACCGTGTCTCTGCTGGCCGCCGGTCGGGCGCAGCCGCCGCAGCCGAAGCAGATTATCTTCGCAGAAGTTGCAAGGTCAATTGGAAGTTGCCTGCGAGAACGGCCCGTATGGCTGCATCTATGAACTTTGCCCCTGTTTCCGACGCGAGGAAGGTGACCGAAAAGAAGGCTGCTGCGGACGCGCAGAGCATGAAGAAGCTGCGCAGAAGGCCGCAGAAGCTGCCGTCTATGATGACCAAACAAGTGCTTTCAGTTGCTCGAGCTCGTCCAGAGAACTACCCTTGGTTGTACGGGAAGCTTCGGCGCGACGACAAAGACAACCCGAAACGGGAGAACGTCTCGAAGGAGGTCGCCCGTCTGTTGGGCATCGTGCGCTGTAAGTACGGTTTTGCAACCCCTGATATCGTGTTTTCGCATTTTGTGTTGCGCGCATGGTTTACTTGATATGTGATGGTGTTGAATTGTTTTTGTAACAATATTGCGGAAACATTCATTCAAAAATCGACAGACGAAGACGGTAATATTTGTAAATACCCAAATGCTTTCTTTTCTTCACGTTTTTTGCGTTGTTTTGACGGTTGTTTCAACCAAAAATGAGAAGGAAGATAATCACTGCGTCGCCTTTAATCCTCTTTTTGTTCAGCCTACGAGAAAGTGTTGTCTCGGTTGTATGGAAAAGGCTGAACTCCATTTGTGTCCTTAAGACAATAAGTCCTATTTAATTATAACTTTCGATTGAGCCAAGCATGTTTAAAATACTTCTCAAAACGAAATGACAAGTTAAAGTCCCATACCATACCGGCCGAACCAAATTTTTACGATTCTTCCTTTATAGATTTGTTCCAATTGGCCCACAAAGTATACGTAGCATCGTACACATAGCAGATGTTAGCGAGATCGTTCACTGCTAAGTTGATGGGCAGTGAAAGCTATGTACTGTCTCTAGATCAGTCAGTCACTTGCCCCTCAGTGCCTGATCCATTCTATGCCCGTGACTACCCGAGAGTATGACCACGTTGTATGCATGCACCCTATTCTTGATTGTTCCTGCGAGCATGTAGCTAGCAGTGAACATACTATAGTCGTTTGCTTGAATGCTTGGCGAGTCATTTTTAAGTGTGGGACTAAATTTGTTGTGCAAGTGCTTTTGATGTGCGTTTTGTGTGTGCTGTCCGTTGCCCACGAGGCATTACAATTGCCTATGGCATTTTTGGCGTCTTTTTCACATTTCTGCATGAGTATATCATGTCTGTCAGGCTTGTCCCACACTAGAATCAATATATTTCTCTTCAGGCGACATCTGAAAAACAAAGTGGAAGTACCTGAGGGACAAGTACGCCAAGGAGGCGGCCAAGGTGGCAGGAACAGAGCGCAGCGGCTTTGGAACCTCGGACGTCTGCAAGCCAAAGTGGATCTACTTTGGCAGCTTGCGCTTCCTGACTGTGTCAGTCAGGAAGCCACTGTTTCGCGAAAGTACACTTTTCATATTTCTCATTCGTATACAACTACACGGTCCTTTTTGTCAATTATGCAAGTCTGAGGCTACAGGAACATCAAAAAGCCAGTCTAGCACTCAAACTGGAAGTAAGATAGCATGCAACGTATTGCGATGCCTCCTTGTCATTATGTTACTGGGCTTATAGTCACGTTTCCAGGTGTCTTTCACAAGTGCTGTCATATGCGATGAAACTTACACTCTTCTGGTGAATTATAGGAGTGACTCCATCATGCAGCCAGTCACCTGGATGCACCGCAGGTACAACCAAGCCAACTGATGACCAAGATCCTGTGGTGATTATTTGCCCGTCTTGACTTTCTTTCCGGTCTTTCAGACTGATGAGCATGGGCTGTAGCTTACAAAAGCTACTTCTTTTTGTTTTCTTGTGTTCCTCTACACAGTGCTTTCACCTTGTGGCACTTCCTTTGGCGTTACAGCTGTCAACAGCACCACCTTCTTCCCCTCCCCCTCCCCCAATTGCTGCTTTTTTGGATAACCCTTATCTCGTAAATACTGAGTGCACTGGCTAACCACCTCAATCAGGGGTCAGCCCCTGGCACAGTGTGCATAGGCATTCGCTGGGCCGAACAGAAGATTTTTTGGTTTGTGTTTTTTGTAGAAGGAAAGCCATCATAGCTTTCCGATTTTGATTCGGTGCGATATTACTGGTTGATGTTTCACTTCGAACTCAAACCTGGGAATCTCGCAGAAGGAAAAGCTTTAGAGCTTTATCTTAACTATTCCGACAGTGCAGTATACTTCATTTCAGCATAACTTTGAAAATGGTAAGAGCTGCATCCCTCGTGAGGCAATAAGAGCAACAGAGCAAGGTATATGACAGCCCTCCGCAAGATGATTGCAACCTCGGACAGTATGCTGTCGCATGCCTCGCTCTGACAGTCATTGGCTGGCCGGGCCATTGATTTAACTGCTTAGCAAAGTTATGTTGGAACGGATTCTGATGAGTTTTATCACTCAATTTTCTCGTTGCAAAGACACCGGTAACAAAAACTCTTCAAACTTGGAGTATTGCGTTATTTGAGGGAGGAGGATTAAACAACATCTGTATCTTTCAGAAATAAGATCAGACAGACTTCTGGCAAGTCCAAGATATTTATCCAGTGGGGCTTGCTCATCTTTAAGTGGATTATAAGTTGGAGGACTTGTTCGCAGTTTTTTTTTTTTTGATGATGAGTAAGAGGACTCGTTCAGTTAATTTTCACATTGGCTTCCTATGTTGTGGTTTTCAAATCTAAGGAGTACACTGATGCTCGCTGTGTAAACGGATGATTTCGAGGATGAAGCATACATAGTCACACATGCTTTTGCAAATGACAATGACGGATAAAGAGCTCTACACCTCTGCGTGACTTTTAATCAGTACATTAAACTTGCATGCTTGCATCTTGGCGAGCAATATTGAAATATAAAATGAGTATTGAGAAGGGGCTCAAGTGTTCTGTAGGCTAAGTTTCAGAAATCAGCGCAGTGCTAAAGCATTTAGGCTTAAATAGCCTTTTGTTCATAATTGCAGATACGTTTAAGCGTGTGTCAGCATACCCCCACAGACACACACACACACACACACACCTGTTTCCCGTCTGGCCCAACCCCACATTCACTTCGCGTCTCCTCGGCCAGCTGCTTCAAAGGGTTGCTGAGCCCCGATCTAGACTGCTTAGCTTATATTGACAGTGGCAAATGCATTTCCAGGGCCCAACATCACCCTTCGAGGTCTCGGCTGCCTTCTTGGCTGCACAGCGTGGAGCAGAGAGTGCGCATCCACCAAGGCCAACCCCTGCGGATGTAGAGGAAGTGACCGAGCCCCCTGCTGCAACCCCACATGTGCCTCGGCCCGCTGGTCTTCGCCCAGTAAAGCGAAAGAGGTCCGTGGATGGTAGAAACATACCAGTGGAGCAGCTCCTGAGAGCAGCCGCTGCTAACCTGAGGTTTTCAGACTGCCCTCCAGATCCTCATCTGGCTGAGGCACTGTGCTATTCAGAGATTCGTGTGCTGCAGCGTGAAATGGATCTTAATTGATCACAGCTCTATTGGGCCTGAGTGTTTGCCTTAAAATGCATGCGCTCATGTTCCCTGACAATGTCTAGGCACTTCAGTTGCAGCCGTTTCTTGGTAGCAGCATGGGTTTAGTCAGCTTGGGTTACTCTTGTCGGGTAACCGAGTAAGAGAACTGAGCACTCTGTCGACTGCTCAGTTCCGTATTGTGTGTCTAATGCTTGCTTTTCTTTGTTTCTTTTTGTGTGTACAGAGCGCGACCAAGGTATATGTACACATGGTAGCGAAACTTGGGCCAAAACACGGTACAAAACAAATTGCCATCGACATCAACCTAGAGGGTCACGTGGTTGCGGTGCGTTTGAAGCGCGACTAGGAGACGTTTGGCAAAC